>JAQZBX010013929.1:0-39228 GCA_029593785.1 Cabassous unicinctus | reverse complement strand
AAGCAAACCCGGGGCCTCTCATATGGTAAACGGGTGCTCTATCCATTGCGCCACACCCGCTTCCTGCCGTGAGGTTGCTGCATCAGCCCACCGCACCGCTCAGGCCGGCGTGCCCTCACAAGGAGGCCTCGGGACGCGAACCCGGGCCTCCCATATGGTAAACGGGGGCTCTATCCACTGAGCCACACCCGCTTCCCTGATTTTTTTTTTTAAGATGTCCATACATTTGTTTCTTGACTCATCAATCTGACCTGATACATAAGTCATAGTGGGTTCAGAGCAGCAGTAATGCAGTTCATTGCTCATAACAAACTCTTACTAAATCTCTATTGCTTGACCTTCTTATTGAGTTTTGATATTTAAATCACAGCAAGACATTTAATATTGATTTTATTTCATCTAATCTAGGGTCCACATTCAAATAGCTCCAGTTACACCAAAAAAAGTCCTCTATGGCTATTCTTCGCTGACTTCTTTACCTCTGTATTTCTTAAAACAAGACAATTTCTTGTATTCCCATTTGCTTGGTCACATGGTTATTTAATCTTATTTTCTGCAGATGTAGAAGCTGTGTTCTCAAACGCAAATGAGAAATTTAATTTTATAGCTTTTGTCTGTGGAAAAGAACCAGCACAATTTGTCAAACCTATCTATTGTCCACCCATCACGGGGGATTCCAAGTGAGGACTGAGCAAGGGTATTCCAAACCTTCTCTCTGAATATCAGCTGTAAACACAAATCCAGTCTGGAACCAGGAAGCTAAGCCTTGGTTTTAAGAAGTAGAACAAAGATGTTAGCATTTGATGATAATAACATCATGACTATTTCATGATTAATTAACTTGTCTTTTGATTAGCTGTTTACATCAACCATCTCACCCTAAATAACTTAGGCACTTACCTTCTAACATAAACTTGGGCTGCAGTCTGTCTTTAAGAGAAGTTACTCAAAGTTTCACATCGAAGGGACCAAAAAAAACTCAATAATTAAAGACAGACACACCAGGTCCAAAAATTATGTGCCTAAAATTCAGCTTTTGTGAGTTGCTATCTCCCCACCCCCATCATCCATATTTAAAATTGTTGAGTGTGTGTGTGCCAGATGAGTCATCCAAGCTGCTCTGGAAGTTGTCTCTTCTGGTGACAGCAAAGCTGATCCACCCCCTGTCCGCCCCTCTGGTGAAAACGCAGAACCGTAACTCGGCTGAATTCCAGTTCTGTGGCACTGCTACCAGCCCATCGTGCCCTTCTTATTTAGGAACAATGCTGTTAGGCAACTTGCTCCCACACGGAGCCTTTCATCTCTTGATTACATTTCCCCATTGTTCTCATCTGAAAAGAGGGTTAGGCCCTGGAGAGCCCTAGGGTCTCAGAACCCACAGGAAAGGCCCCCTGACAAAGTATCTCCTTGCACTATTGGTCATCATGTCCAAGGAGACTGGACAGTAAACTATTTCCCAGCTTTATCACAGCAGGAGCCCCTCTCTTCCTGCTTATCTGAGATTCTCCACCGTATATGAGCCAAGAATTTTGTTTCCTTTGAACTTTCTGATTCTGATTATAATAACAGAGATTCTGTGAGGTTTTTCACATTCTGCAGGAAAGTAAGGGTTTTTGTTTTTTTTTTTAACTATGGATTTTTAAGCTAGCCCTAGCAGGCTTCCAGCTCTCTCCCCTCTTTCCTCTTCTTTCTTTCCCCTCCTGACTTCTATCCAGTGACTAAAACTCTCCAGGTATTTATAGACCTGGGTATCTGCTGTTGACCTTGGCTCCAGGCTGCTCTGCTCTGTTGTGAGGGGGTGGGAGTGGGGATGTACTCCAGCACATCATCCAGGAGTGCTTTGTCATTTATTTATGCAACATGCCTTTTCCATTCCTTCCTTGAGTTGTCTGTGAATTCAGCCGTTGCCATATCCTTAGCTGCTTTTAGGAGATTGATGACGGAGGCTCAGTGCCCCGGAATCAAAGGCACCCAAAGACTTCTTTCCCCAGCTTCATGCCAACCCCAAGGAGGCCGGGGGGTGCAGTCAGGTGCTCCTCCCTGGGAACACAAGGCTGAAGGCCTGGGGAGTGAGTCGAATTCCTTGGAGACTTTGGCTTCCTTCTGGCAGTATTTTGGGATCCAGTAGGCTTAACAATCCCTTAGGCAATTTCTTAGCCATCTCTGAAAAGCAGGTGGGGAATTGCCGTTATAATAAGAGAAAGGGAAGCGAGAGGGGCATGGCTTTGTATGACTTATAGAAGGTAATTGCCACTATCTGGGTTAAGTAAAAGGAAAGGAAAATCCAGGGAATTTGGAAAGGAGTGAAGATGAAGACCAGCTGAATAAAGCTGGAGAAGGACTCTTTAAGTTTACAAAGTCTACTTGGCCTGCTCACAATTTAGTCCATATTATATGTTGTCTTGGGTGAATCTGATTGTTTCTCATGTTCAAGATCTGACTCCTCAACTAGAGAGTAAATCATTAAGGCACAGAACTAAAAGGAGGGCTCAGTAACCCCTTGTGGGTGCTCATACCTGATTCTCACAAGTGACTATCATTAGCATTAAGAGATGATTTTTGGAGAAGAAGATGATGATGGTGATCCTACTATTGTCAAGAATTTGTGCTCGTTAAACTTCTCTATCCCCACAGAGACCAGTGTGCATAGTAGGTTTTCAAAGTCATTTGCTAGATTTTTATTAAATAAATAATGATTGTAATAGTTCCACGCTTGTCACATGGAACTGCGAACCTGCTCAGGGGTGACTCTGACCGGGCTTGAAGCTTTTCTCTCTCTTACAGAAAACAAAAACAGAAACAGAATCTTGTGAGCCTGGTGGGCAATGCTCCCATATAGCTGCTTTGAGGCTAACATAGGTGGTTCTCAAATTTTAGACTTGCTCCAGAATTACCTGGAGGGCTTGGAAAACATAGTAGCCAGACATCACGGTTTCTGATTCTGCAGTGTGGGGTGGGGCCCAAGAATTTGCATTTCTAACATAGTCCAGGTGATACGGTTGATGCACACTTGGAGGACCACACTTTGAGAACCACTGCCACAGAGTGTTAGAAATATCTCAGGTTTTCTTGCTTGGAACTTTAGGGGGTGTTTTAGTTTCCAGCTGCTAAAACAAATACTATATAATGGATTGGCCTAACCATAGGAATTTATTAGCTCGTGGTTTCAGAGGCTAGAAGGCTGACTTCCTCCTAGGGTTGGGAGCAATCATCGGGATTCCTTGGCTTTCCTGTCACATGGTAGCTGGCATCTTCAACTTTCTTTTCTGGGTTCCATTGACTTCCAGACTTTGGCTGCTCCCCATGGCTTCTTTTTTCCCGTGTCCACTTTCCTTCATTTATAAGGACGTCCGCCATATTGGATAAGGCCCAGCCTCCTTCAGTTTGGACACGCCTTAACTAACAACATCTTCAAAGGTCCTATTTACACATGGGTTCACACCCACAGGACCCTGAGTAGGACCTGAACATGCCTTTTGTGGAGGACATGAGTCTGTCCCCAAGAAGGGATTAGGAAAAGTTCTAGAAAATGGGCTCACGGCTCTGTGTGGAGAGAACCATGGAGAGGCCCTCTGTAGAATTCTTCTCAGAGGGATTATCTCTTCTGTTTTTGCATGGGAATCCACTTTCCTTAGAATCTAAAGCTGCCCAAGAGGGGCAAAGGCGGTTGAGGAACTACTTGAGGATCCCAATCTACTGTGCCTCCAGGCTCACCTCACCACCAGTCTAGTCTCCTCACTGCAGCCTGGGTGACTTTTCTACAAGAGAAATCTGTTCATCTTAGTCTCCTGCTCAGAAATCCTCAAAGGCTCCCCATTTCCTTCAGGATGATGTCCAAACTCCTGTGTGCCGTAGCATGGTTCCAAACCCTTCATGGTTTGACCCCTGCCTATCTCTTCAACCTTATTTCCTGTCTCTCTCCAACTACCACATTTCCCAGACATGACCTCTCTCGTTTCTGTTCCTCAGCTTTTCCCTGAACTTAGAGTGTCCTTTCCCTGCCCCCACTCATGGGTGTCCTGCCCATAGGACTACCCCCCACTAGACTGCATGCCGAGTAAGCCTCCCTGGTTCTCCCCTACTTCGTAGGCACCCCTTCCCTGCACTCCCACGGCTTCCCCTGAACTACCAACAGAGTCCTTATTACCAGAGTTGGTGTAGTTCCTGGTTTACTTTCTGACTCCCCTGACCAGGCTATGAAGGGATCAGTGCTGTGCTTTTTGGATCCCCAAAATTTAGATACTGCCTTGATTGCAGAAGAAGCTTGGTGAGGGTTTGTTGAATGAATGGAAACTGCTGAAGATTCAGTGGTAGCAGACCACACAGTAATCACTTTGGAGAATATATATATATATATATTTTTTTCCCCCTCTCCTCCTGAGAGGCTCCCACATCTGTTTGCTCATTGTTTTTCCATGTTGTTTGTGCTTGTTGTCTGCACTCATTGTTTTTGCTCATTGTCTGCTTGTTGTTTTTTTGCGCATTGTCTGTTCGTTTGTATTTTTCTTTAGAAGGCACCGGGAACTGAACCTGGGACCTCCTGTATGGGAGGCAGGCACTCAACTGCTTGAGCCACATCTGCTTCCTGCTCGTTTTGTTTCTGCTTGTTGTCTTCCTCATTTCTTTTTTTTAAATTTATTTATTACCAACCCTCATTTTTGCGCTCGCTGTCTGCTCTCTGTGTCCATTCACTGTGTGATCTTCTGTGCCTGCTTGTCTTCTCTTTAGGCAGCACCAGGAACCGATACCGGGACCTTCCGGAGTGGGAGAGAGGCACTCAATCTCTTGTGCTACCTCAGCTCCCTGGTCTGCTGCACCTCTTATTGTCTCTCCTCTGTGTCTCTTTTCATTGTGTCATTTTGCTGTGCCAGCTCTCCTGCACGAGCCAGCTCACAGTGCGGGCCAGCTCGCCTTCTCCAGGAGGACCCAGGAATTGAACCCTGGACCTCCTATATGGTAGATGGGAGCCCAATTGCTTGAGCCACATCTGCTTCCCTTACTCATTGTTTTTGCTTGTTGTCTGCTCATTGTTTTTTTGCCCATTGTCTGCTCCTTGTCTGTTTGTTGTTTGCTTGTCTTCTTTAGGAGGTACCAGGAACCAAACCTGGGACCTCCCGTGTGGGAGAGGGGCATTCAACTGCTTGAGCCACATCTGCTCCCTGGAGATCTTTTGGCACAAAACAACCTGGAGGGGGGGGGCGGGGTGTTGCAGCTAAAGATGAGGGCAAGGAATGGAAAGAGAGTGGGTGGCATTACCAGGTCCCTTTAAGCCACCTGCAATAAAATAAACTCCTCCAGCCTTTATTTTCCTAAAACACAGTGACAAAGGTGTTTCCAGAAGCAAAGAATAGGCGTTAGAGATGGGACTTCAGGAATTGGCCTGTAGTAGGGGAGGAAGTTGGAGTTTTGCAGAAGGCAAGGAGGAGCCTCTTGAAATTACAGCGCCATAAACGCTGCCTACCTACCAGCCCCTCAGCGCACAGCTCTCCAAGCTCCTCTTCTCTCCTGGCTGGGTGGCAGCGTCTCTCTCACTCCTTTTTGATTTGATGACCTTACATGGCAAAAAGTTGCTTAGATTTTGGATGGTGCCTGGGGATATCAGGCTTCGCATTCTGCACTTAGTATATAAGTTAACTTCACGTTGGAAGCTATTTTTATACTTAAAACATGGCCTTATATTCCATAGTATCAAGTTTATAATAAGAGGACTGGACTGGGAATTGGGAGACCTGGTTCCCCTTTCCCCTCCAGGGACCGCTAGCTCTTGGCAGAAGGCAGCTGCATTTTCAACTTCCTACACTGTTCAGGCAGCAAGCTTATTAAGACTGCTCTCTCGGGGTTTATTTATGACTCTTTAAAACCGACCCACATAGCTGTTTTCCATTCCAAAGATTTTGCCTTAGAAAACTTGGAAGTGCTTTCTAAGTTCTTTCAGTGATATCACTCTCTGTCAACTGCAATGGCCAGGAAAGTATGATAAACAAAACCAACCCCAGAGGAAGTTTCTCAAGTTCCAAATACTTGATCTCAAAATCTGGCTGAATCTATCGGCTGAAACCACCACTGACAGAGTATTTCTGGCTGACCTGTCTGCCCCTCTGCACCCACCACCCCCATTTCCCTTTTGAACATTTAGCTTCTCGGCCCTTCTGGTCACATCTGCAAAGATACCTCCCCTGGGAGAAGGGCCTGTGTTCTTCCTGGAACCAATTTAAACTCAAAAAGGCCTTTAAAAACTACATTTAGTAGTTGGAGAGGATCCCTTTCCTTTTAACTTCTGAGCTCATTCCCTCTGGGAATCAAGTGACATTTAGATTCTGGTGTGTAAGTTGTTTTCTCTTTAGATTAGTTTTTGGGTAAACATTCCTCTGCAAGCCTATTTTCATATTTGAAGGAAACTTCTTTCAAGTGTCCAGTCAAACTGATTCCTGTTCTGGTCCCTCCACTACCCCCGACTCGACTCTCACTCACTAACTTCCCCATTTCTCAATAACTCAAATTCAAACTGATTCCACAGTCCGTTAAAATATACCCCCGTGCTTTCTGAAATTGCCATTTCTCAAGGTTATCTCCCTGAGCTGCAGTCAAAGCTAGGCCCAGTAAGACAAACCAAAGCCAGCAAGGGGCGGGAAGGTTGAGCCCATACTGCCACTGCCACGTGAGAGGGGAGGCCGGAGCTACCTTGAAAAGGAGATGCGGGGCCAACAAGAGGGGCTCAGAGGGAGGCCGAGGACCGGTGTCCAGGCTAAGCAGAGGGGAGCGGAGCTTTCTAATTATGACTTACAGGAGCCTTGCAGTCACAAACAGAAAAGCAGGCAAATGAAGTTCTCCTCTTGAGCCAAGACCGAAACCTCGCTCTGTAACAGGCCCACAAGGGTAATCCCTCCTCAGGCCTTTTCTTTTAACATTGCATTGAAAACGTTGTCTAATCTAGTTCGAGTTTCCGTATATCGGCTCTTTATGCCTCAGTTTTAAAACATGTCCCTTTATCAAGGCTGCCATGAACGGCCACCTAGATCCGTCACCGCACAACTCCAGGGAAGGCGGCTCACATAGACTACAATATGGTATCTAGATAATGAGCCACCTCTCCTCCTTAAGCTGTCAAAGAAAAAAATTGCACCGCAAAATGTGAAACAGGCAAGGACGACTTTATTCAAAGCTAAGTACAGTAGAGAAGAGAGTCCAGAAGGCTATTGTGAGAGGGAGAGGGGGAGGGGAGGGAGAGGGAAACTAGAAGGCCGTTACAATAAGGAAGAAAGAAGCAGAGGGCGGAGTTGTTTTTTGTTGTTTTTGTTGTTTTTATTTATTCCCCCCTCATTGTTTGTGCTCGCTGTCTGCTCTCTGTGTCCATTTGCTGTGTCCTCTCTTTGTCTGCTCATCTTCTCTTTAGGAGGCACCAGGAACAGAACCTGGGACCTCCCTTGTGGGAGAGAGGCACTCAATTGCTCGAGCCACCTCCGCTCCCTGCTTTGTTGTGTCTCTCATTGTGTTTCCTCTTTGTGTCTCCTTGTTGCATCAGCTCGCCGTGCCACCCTGTAGCGCCAGTTTGCTGTCTTGCTCGTCTTCTCCAGGAGGAGCCAGGAACCGACCCCAGGACGTCCCATGTGGTAGGTGGGAGCTCAATTGCTTGAGCCACATCCACTTCCCCAGAGAGTTTTTAAGGACTGGGATAAACTAATGAGAGAATACTGGAGGGAGAGGTCAAGCAATGAGGTATGTCCATTACAAGATATTATCTCCTGCGTTTACTATCAAAGCCAAGGTGAACATGTCCTATCTGGATTCTGTAATGGATGGCCAAGCTGAGGGAGGCTAGGAGCCTGGAGACCAGGAGAAGCCTATCTAAAGTTTAGTCAGGCTAAGGAGAAGTTAAGGCCATCTTGCTTTTGTAGTATACAATGGGTGAAGGATTTCTTAATCTATGCTATGTCCAAGATCACAGGGTTCAGATAAAAAATTCAACATTGTCAAAACTTAGAGACACAGTTTATTTTTCTTCTACATATTTAGAAAGGTAACATTGTTGAGTGGAAAGACTAAGTTCTAGTCTTAACCCTGCCACAAAATTATTATTTGTCTTGGACAGGTCACTTTGCTATCCGTGTCCTCATATGTAAAGTAAGAGAGTGGAATAAGATAATCTCTAAGGGTTGTTAAAAATATATTAGAGGGAAGCGGATGTGGCTCGAGTGACTGGGCTCCCGCCTACCACAAGGGAGGTCCGGGTTCGGTTCCCAGTGCATCCTAGAGAGGATGAGCGAGAGGACGAGCAAGACAGCGAGCTGACACGATGGGCAGGTGCAGTGAGATGATGCAGCCAAGAGACACAGCGAGGAAACTGGAGAGACCAACAAAGCAGGGAGCAGAGGTGGTTCAGGCAATTGGGCGTCTCCCTCCTGCATGGGAGGTTCCAGGTTTGGTTCCCGGTTCCTTTCTAAATAAGAGAAGACCAGCACACAACAAACAGACACAGAGAATGCAAACAATGAAGGGGTGGGGGGAAATAAATAAATAAAATAAACCTTAAAAAAAATAATTAAAAAAAAAATATATATATATAAGACAAGATAGTTCTGGGAGTTAATTTGAGCAGTTTTCAATTCATGAAAGGACCTCCACAAGGAATTGGAAAGGGGAGGCTAACACAGAAGAAAGTGAGGAAATGTTCTGATTGGCTGATGTTTTTTCCCATTTTCCATAGGAACATGGGAAACTTAGCTAAGGGAGTAGGGAGCAGATCTACACTGATTACTCTGGTATGCTTGTCCGTTCTGATAAGCTGGTTTAGCGCCAGGTGTTGCTTATCTGTGGTTCTTCTGGGTGCATTCCATTGCTTTTCTCTGAAATGGGCTGGTCATGGCAGCAGCCAGTGCAGGTGGCCATTTTATTTTACTTAACAAGGTTCTGCCCTTCCAGCAATAACATTCTCTGATGAGTGGAAAGTGACATTTCTTTGATCAATAAGTTACATGATGGGGAGTTTTTGATTAGTCATTTTCTTACATTGCTACTCTGACTTTTCTAGATGCTCAGCTCTTTTTTTTTTTTTTTTTGAGGTCCTGGGAACAGGGGGATTGAACCTGGGACCTCATATGCAGGAGGCCAGTGCTCAACCACTGAGCCACTTTGCCTCCCCTGAGTTGGCTCCCTTGTCTGTCTGCTCATTGTTTGCTCGTTTATTTTTACCCATTTTCTGCTCTTTGTTTTTGCTCGTTGTCTGCTCGTTTTCTTTAGGAGGCACCAGAACCCAACCCGGGACCTCCCATGTGGGAGGCGGGAGCTCAACTGCTTGAGCCAAATCTGCTCCCCTCAGCTTAGTTCTGACCTTAGCTGTTTCCTTGCAACACTGCAGGATTTTGAAGTCCAATGGACATGAACTTACTATGTCGATTTACTTTCTTGGTTTTCTGAGCCTGGATCTTTTCTGCACCATTAGAAATAGTGGCACTAATTTGAAGAATTAACTGAGATGGTTACTTGAAGTCATATGGCAGCTAGGCCCTCCAGGATCTCACTTTTGCAAAGAAAACAAAAGGAGAAGGTAGACCAGGGGCGGATGTGGCTCAGATGGTTGGGCGTCCGTCTGCCATATGGAGGGACCTGTGTTTGATCCCCGGGACCTCCCGGTAAAATAAAAATATATATACAGAAGGTGCATGGGCTACCAGGCTCTGTGTGCCAGTGAGCCGCCAGGCCCCGGGAGCCATGCATCAAGATGATGACGTAAAAGGAGAGAGACAAGATGAGATGCTCCGAAAGCTCCAAAAGCCAGGAGTCGAGGTGGCACAGATGGCTAGAACACCTCTCTCCTACATCGGAGGTCTCCAGGATTGAATCCTGGTGAAGACTGGAGGAGGAGGATGAGAAGAGATGAAACAGACACAGAGAATTGCCCAGAGAATGGACACAAAACAGCAAATGGGGAAGGGGGGGTTTAAAATGGATCAAGTAAATAAATAAATCTTTAAAAAAAAAAAGAAGGTAGACCAGATAACTTGGGAAGTTGAAGAAACAAAGCATTCCATTCTAAGTAATTAGTTGTGGAGGCTGAATCATGGCTTCTTCTGGGTTTTGTTCCCTATCAAACCACAATTTGGCCAACATTTTCTGGCAAAGGTCATAAACCAGAACAGTGGAGAAACACATGACCAATCTCACTAGTTCTGTGACACCGAGTCCCACGGAGGAGGTTTGGAAGAGAAGTCTCTTTTCAGTCTGCTACTTCCAATAATAAGCCTTCGTCAGGAACTTCAGTTGTGAGGAGACAGTAATCTTAAATCGTAAAATCCATAATCTAACTCATATGCAAAATTAGAAAATTAGGGTGTTTCTCAATCACTTTATGGGGGGGTGAGGAGAAATATTGCAAATAATTTTTTTACTAATAATACTTAAAGCACCAAAGTTTGAAAGTGATTGTTTTGAAAATTAAATAACGTGGATTCAAGGTCATCTCTCAGTATAGATTTTTTTAAAAGTCCTTTTAAGGAATCCCTCTGAAAGAAGGAATTCTTTTCATTTACAAAAATACCTTTAAGGGATATTTAGGTAGGAAAAGATATATCTGAGAAGAGAGCCAGAAAAGACAGGTCAAATGGACTAATCATTGATTTGCTCTGCATAAGAAAGAGGAAGGAGCTGCCTTTTTGTTTGTTGTTATTGTGGGAAAAGCACAGGTAAACCAGCAGGTGAGGTAGTGGTGTGGTCTCAGCCCTGTGGCTGAAAGTGGGGACTCCAGAGTTGGCCACCCAGGTTCAAATCAATAAGACCCATCAAATGTGCCCTACACTAAAGGACTCTGCGCTATAAGAGAGAACGGTTGACTCCCCTCTGCCCAGCTCCCATGTTCAACAGGTTTGGGCTAAGGTTGTCATTTCCTCTAGGGGGAGGCAGAAATGTGGAGAAGGGAAGGAAACCTCCCTGTGTTCTTCCAGCCCATCTCCCTGGTGCCATCTAACTAGGAGATTCCTGAAATTGCTGCCACCATGCTGGGAGTCCAGTCAACCACAGAACTGAGGACTGATCCTATCTAGTTAAACCAGAGTGGTCAGTCACCACTAGGTGGGTGTCAAACTGCAGGATGGATTCAGATAGCCCAGCTGGAACTCTGGAATTCCTGGCCAGCAAGTTGTGCAACCTCATCACACCCATTTCATTAACCTCACAATAATGCAATCCTACAGACTGGGGGATTGGAAAATGTGGAGCAGATATATTGGCTTCTGGAGGGTTTTACTGTAGTATATTCATATTTGGATAGCATCTGGTGAGGCAGGGTAGTTTAGGAAGAGGGAAGACGAGTCTAAGACCTGGCATAAAAACAAGGCTGGGAACCCCTCCTGGAAAGCCCCTGAGGGAAAGACCACCACCAAGGAGGCTGCTGAAGGACCCCACGAGTCCCCGGCCACTGGAACCCCATTTGGAAGGAGATCTCATTCAGGCTCAAGGGAAAGCCCCGGATGCCGTCAAGGGGCCTCACCATTGGCCCCCTGGAGGGGGGAGGTAACCAATCAGAGCAGTGAACAGCTGGAGCCCCTCCCCCTACCTTGGGAAGGTGAGGAGTCAATATTAGCTTGTAGCTCACAAGCCCAAAACACACTCTCTGCCTAGAGGACCCCGAATGAATATCTTGGTGCCTAATTCTGTTCTTTTCTCCCATTTCTCAATGAATTCTTTTTACTGGCATAACTAAACTGGCATGTTCTTAAATTCTTTCATGACACATAGCCAAAAACCTTGAGGAATCATCCTCCCCTGACTTCCCTAGCACATAGGATTATAAGGCATGTCTAATATTCAAATTTAAGTTGTTTGCATTCCTGTGATGTTAACTTGCTCTGCAGTAGTTCTATATCCACGGGACTTCTGATGATGATGATTGTTGTTGTTACTGATATTATTACAATTTTTAACTAATTAATTAATTTATTTTTTAATTTTATTTTACCAGGAGGTACCTGGGATCGAACCCGGGTCCTTCCATATTGTAGACGGATGCCCAATCACTTGAGCCACATCCGTTTCCCTGCTATTATTATTTTGGTGAGAATTTTTAAAAGATGCCAGTATAGAGACACAGGAATAGCCATTAGATTCAGAGTTAAGAACAAGAATTCACTGGAGGAAGGAAGCTGGCTCTAAAGCTCACCATAAGAAGGTGAGCCTCAAAAAAAAGGTGAGCCTCCCAAGAATGCCCAGTAATCAGGTGGAGGGCGTTGGACTGCTGTAAGTCAAGGCACAGAGATTCCGATCGTGCCTATCTAGATTTTTAAGTGTCCCCTAGATGATAAGCCAGCCACACATCACGTCATCTCATCCAGTGCTTTTCTTCAATGGGAGCGAAAGGGGTGGGCACACTGGGCAGAGTCCAGGCTTTGAGCCCAGGATAGAAAGCAGCATTCCTGACCTGTGCAGAGCACCGCGTCCTAACCTAACCGTGCCTGCCTCGAGCTGCCTTGTGTCCTTTCTTTTTTTTTAAAGATTTATTTATTTACTTGATCCATTTTAAACCCCCCCTTCCCCATTTGCTGTTTTGTGTCCATTTGCTGGTCAATTCTCTGTGTCTGTTTCATCTCTTCTCATCCTTCTCCTCCAGTCTTCACCATGATTCGATCCTGAAGACCTCCGATGTAGGAGAGAGGTGTTCTGCCATCTGCGCCACCTCGGCTCCTGGCTTTCGGAGCTTTCGGAGCATCTCGTCTTGTCTCTCCCCTGCGTCTTTCTCCTGTTACGTCATCATCTTGCTGCATGGCTCCCAGGGCCTGGCGACTCACCGGCACACAGAGCCTGGCAGCCCATGCGCCTTCTATATATATATTTTTTATTTTACCGGGAGGTCCCGGGGATCGAACCCAGGTCCCTCTGTATGGCAGATGGACACCCAACCATTTGAGCCACATCTGCCCCCACCTTGTGTCCTTTCATCTGTAAAATGGTGACAAGAATGCAGGGTGTCCATAAAGCCTGGAAACACGGATCAATACACATACTGTCATCAAGGACATCTTCAATCTATGTAGACTATACCATCTATATTTTATGGGCACTCTGTACTACTGACTTCTGTGAGAAAAATTGTGAAAGCTTTTAAAATGGGCAAAAAAATGCTCAGTGGAATTATAAATTTGAATTTGGTTAAAAGGGGAAATTTTAGGTTGTATATATGTTACTAGAATAAAAATTTTTTTAAAAAAGCATAGGACTGTACAACACAAATAGGGAACCCTAAAGTAAACCGTAACTATAGTTTAGTACAACTATAAAAATGTTCTTTCATCAGTTGTTACAAATGTACCACACTAATGCAAGTGTTAATAATAGAGTGGTAAAGGAGAATTCTGTATTTTATGCATGATTTTTTTGTAAACTTACAACTTCCCTAATTTAAAAAATAAAAAAAAAAGCTTAGTGGGTGATGAGACAGACTAGCTCACCCATCTGGTTCTCTCCATGTTTCATTGTCTTTGAGCTCTTTTACAACTCTGGAAATTGTAGAAAACTGATACTAATGCAAATGATTCTTGCCCATAGAAATGCAAATTAACGGTGTCAGGTAGAATGCCATTGGTTATTGCCTTTAGGACAACCCAGTTCGCATGTATTTATAAATTTATTTGAGAATTCCTTATTCTCTATCTATGTCTCAGCTCTTTGAATTTTCCTTTGAACCAGTTTTTTTGTTTGTTTGTTTTTGTGAGGTACTGGGGATTGAACCCAGTACTTCATATGTGGGAAGCTGGGGCTCAACCACTGAGCCACATCGGCTCCCCTGAGTTGGTTATTTCGTTTGTTTGCTTGTTGTTTGTGGGTTTTTTTGTTTCTAGGAGGCCCCGGGAATCAAACCTGGGACCTCCCATGTAGGAAGCAGGCACCCAACCGCTTGAGCCACATCCGCTCCCTGAACCAGTTTTAATATCTTACTGGCTCCCTACTTAATTGAGTTAAATAAAATCTTTTCTTTTTAACGATTTATTTCCTTCCCCCCTCGTTGTTTTGCACTCGCTGTCTGCTCTCTGTTTCCATTCACTGTGTGTTCTTCTTCTGTGTCTGCTTGTCTTCTCTTTAGGAGGCACTGGGAACCCATCCTGAGACCTCCCGTGTGGAAGAGAGGCGCTCAATCCCCTTCACCACCTCAGCTCCCTGGTCTGCTGCGTCTCTTATTATCTCTCCCGTGTCTCTTTTTGTTGTGTCATCTTGCTGCACCAGCTCTCCGCGTGGGCCAGCTCGCCTTCACCAGGAGGCTGTGGGAATCGAACCCTGGACCTCCTATGTGGTAGACGGGAGCCCAATTGCTTGAGCCACATCCGCTTCCCTAAATAAAATCTTTAACATGTGTTCATTTTATATCTGTATGAAAACCATGATTATACCCTCTTTGAAAAATGATCTTTTAACACTTCATAGGATTATGGTGAAGATTAAGTAGATTAATACCGATAAATTCCTTCGAGCAGTGCTTGGCACATAGCAAGCCCTTGTGTTAGTATTTACTGCTACTAACCATACCACACAATACACTATTATCTCCTTCATTAAACTGCCTCTGGTTCTACAATGTAAGGTCCATTAGGAGAGGAACTTTGTAACTCCAGTACCAAACTTTAATAGAGCCAAGTACCAAGAACTTCAGCACAAGGAGCATGGAAGGAGGTCAACAAATTAGTTGAATAAATGAATGAGTAAGACCAGGGATTGGCAAATTTTTCTGTAAAGAACCAGAGAGTAAATACTGCCGACTTTGTGGGCCACACGTTCTCTGTTGCAACTACTCAGCTCTGTCGTTGTGGCACAAAAGCAGCTGTAGATAATTCCTACCCAAATGAGTGTGGTTGCCTTCCAGTAAACCTTCACTGATGGACACCGAAATGTGAACTTCATACCATTTTCATGTGACATGAAATGTGATTCTTCCTTTGGTTTTTTCCCCCAACCATTTAAAAAATGTTAAAACCCTTCTTAGCTCACGGGCTGTACCAAAACAGGCAGTGGATCGAATCTGGCCCGTGGCCATAATTTGCTGACCCCTGAATTAGATAAAGGTACGTGGAGGGCAAGCATTATGCCTTGTTCATATAACCTTTCATCTAGTCCTGCTCACGTGATAGGGCTCAAAAAATATTTGCTGAGTTGAGTAACAAATGGATGGAGGCAAAAGGGAGACATTGGAAGGGAGTGACTCGCCAAGTCATTTCAGAAAGATTCAGTTTGTAGTGATGACAGGATGATGACTGGCTCGGCCAAGCCTGTTGTGTGGGTGGGGTGGCCGTGACTGGCTCCAGCTATAGCAACCAAGTCCTTTGTCATGATCACTCTTAACCGAACTCTTAAGTGACACCCATGGTTTTATACACTGCTTGTAAACTGCCTTAAATCCTTTTTAGAACATGGAACTATAAATAAGCCTAGATAATTTCTGCTGATCAAAAAAACCCAGAGGAAAGCGGATGTGGCTCAAGCGACTGAACTCCCACCTACCACATGGGAGGTCCCAGGTTTGGTTCCCGGTGCCTCCTGGAGAAGACGAGCAAGACAGCGAGCTGGCGCAATGGGCTGGCGTGGCAAGCTGATGCAACAAGATGACTGTAACAAGGAGACACAAAGAGGAAAAACAAGGAGAGACACAACAAAGCAGGGAGCAGAGGTGGCTCAAGCAACGGAGCGCCTCTCTCCCACAAGGGAGGTCCCAGGTTTGGTTCCCGGTGCCTCCTAAAGAGAAGACGAGCAGACACAAAGAGCAGAGAGCACACACAGCAAATGGACACAGAGAGCAGATAGCGAGCGCAAACAACGAAGGTGTGGGGGAGGGGGGTAAATAAATAAATAATAAATCTTTTTAAAAAGCACAAAAATCCCAGAATCACATTACAAGGCGTCTTCTGCAGACAAGATGGAAATGGTAGAACTATATTACATTGGTATTGGACAATTTCATTGGTCAATTTCACACCTTTTCCAGAATTAGGAAAATTGCAGGTCAATGCCCAAAAGCACAGCTAGGTCCAGAATTTCATCCACCTACACGCTGAAGTGGCGGCGACTAGAATCTCCAGCTGCTGCCTCCGTTGCCTCCTGGTGTACACGCCTCCCTCCCCCTCACTTCTGTCGTCTCCCAAACCGAACAAAAGCATTTGCCTCCAGCCAAGGGAGCCCTCCCCTTTCTAAAGAACATGTGTCCATGAACACTGAGTTACTAAAGTTACACAAAGGCACAGCTATGTTTTCGCTTAGGGGTTCATAATTCCATTTCTTTTTTGGGGCCCGTGGTTTGATTTCATTTCGGGCTCAGGCCAGTGTAAATTTGGATGGCTGTACTTTCAAACAGGAATTCCATAAAAAGTAGCAATTCTTAATGCAGGACTATAACCAAATGAATTAGGAGAACAGATGTGTCCGGAAAACATGTTTGGAATAAGAAGAAAACCTGAGCAGAAATTGGAATCGAGCTCAAGTTTTAAAGAAAAATGTAAAATGTTAGAATACCCAAGCACTATATATACTTTTTTAAAGTTTTATTTTATTTTTTTTAATTTATTTCTCCCCGCACCTTGTTGTTTGTGCTCGCTGTCTGCTCTCTGTGTCTGCTTGTCTTCTTTTTAGAAGACACCAGGAACCGAATCTGGGACCTTCCATGTGGGAGGGAGGCTCCCAATCACTTGAGCCACATCTGCTCCCTGCTTGTTATGTCTTTCATTGTGTTTCCTTATTGTGTCGCCTCGTTGCACCATCTTGTTGCATCAGCTTGCTGTCTTTCTCGTCTTCTTTCAGAGGCACTGGGAACTGAACCCGGGACCGCCTATGTGGGAGGCGGGTGCCCAACTGCTTGAACCACATCTGCTTCCCAGCACTACGTATTTTTTAAACGAATGCACCCATTTTAGGATTAGTCCCAATCTCTGGTTTTGGAGGTGAGGCAGAGGCCCATGGCTTTGGAGTAACTGTCCCAGAGCCCCAGTGCCCAGGCCAGGCTGGACTGCAGCTCTCCTCACAGCTCGCCTGAGGCTCTTTGCACAGTTGCAGGAATGAGGAGGATCAGGTGCCTCGCCTTCCTTCCATCGAAGGTGAAACATCACATATCGTTTGTCCTTTTATAGCTTTAACAAAACTATCAAAGGAATACATCTTATTGGAGAAAAAGAGAAAAGCATAAGGGAAAAAGAAAGATTGTCCAGATAACACCACCTAGCTCTAACCACTGGTACTGCTGGTTTCTAAAGTAAGGGTGAAACGCTCCGAGGCCTGCCCTGTCTCTCTGTGTAACAAACCAGGCAAACAAACGATGCATGAAAAAGGGGAGGGGAAAGGGAAGAAAGAAACGGAGACTGCTGGCTTTCTCCCATCAGCACCTCCCCAGGACTTGCTGGCCTGTGGTATATGTTCAATAAATAGTCAAAGACTCTTGGTCCATCACAAGAGTGGGGAACAAATAGGAAAGAGTGGAAGGAGACAGCTAACCATGAAAGAAGGAAGAAAAGTTTAGAGACTCTTTGCAACTCTTCTGTAAATCTAAAATTATTTCAAAATAAGTTTAAAAGTGCTTAGAGAAGTTGGTGGTTATTTCAACAAAAATTATAATTGACCCATCTTTTATTCCCGGACCTCTGAAATTCTCTGATTTCTACCTCTGTGACGTTTTTGGTGAAACCTTCTGTTTTCCCCTTAGGCATATTTCTTTCATTCAAACCCTAGAATTCAACTTTACATTTTTTTGTGAATTTCTGAAAATGCATCCTGACTTTGTGAATGAGTCAGTTATTCATTTAACACATATATGAATTGCTCATGCTACTCACCTGAAGAGTGGCATTGGTGGATAGCAGAAAATCACCCAAATCTCCGTAAGATTTAATTAAGAGATGTTTTTCCGCTTATACAAATGTTTATAATTTAGACTTGAACTAAAAAAAAAAAAAACTGAGCAAAGAGAGTTAAGTATAAGAACTTGTAAGCCAGGAGAATTCTTGCTTCCAACCAAGGAGGTTTCCTTTTTTTTCAGACGTGAGTCTGGTTAGTTTTTCACAGTGGTAGCAAAACAGAACCCAAGCAGCCCGCCCTCTGCTCCGAGGTTTTGGTATGCTGAGAATGGGGGCAGGAAAGAATTTTGCTTCCATTCTTTATATGGTCCCCTCCTAACTTCCTCTTTCATTCTCTCCCTCTCAGTTGAGCATTGGAAAGGAATTTTTATTAGGCCCCTTTTTCTGAATGCAGCTTCTGAAGTTCTGATTTCTTCGAGTTACCATAAACTGGGGTGCGCTTGTTGGTTGCTGTTGGGACTCTGAAGCTTACTCCTCAAAAGTGGGTACTGCAATCACAGGTTATTTTTCACTCCCATAAAACCCTCGGCTGATTCAGCCACTCCCGTCTCCTAGGACTTAAAGTGTGTGGCTTTTAAAGTTTGTTTGTTTTAATTTATTTTATTTATTTATTTTACCGGGAGGTCCCGGGGATCGAACCCAGGGCCCTCCATATGGGAGACAGACGCGCAGCCAGTTGAGCCACATCCACCCCCCAGAACTTTTCACAATTATTGTTTTTAAACTTTGTAGGTCTCCAACACAAGGCATTTAAAACTGCAACCGTGTATACCACATACTATATATACATGTAAGTGAAATAAAAGTACACGAAACAGTACCTCACTACTGAGCCTTACAACAGGGCTTTTCCCGCCTGTTCTCTTCTGTCTCGTCTCCTCTGGAGTGGGCTTTGGCCTGCAGTCTGCAACACGTGGCCCTCAAGACTGTACTCTGTGGAGCTCCCAGTGACCCTTCACACACGTTTGCCCTGGAAGCTGACGAAGGAAGTAAAATCACATTTTCGACATCTTGTTTTTGCTGAATATTGGTAATGTTGCAAAGATCAACCGAAAAAAAAAATGGGTCTGGAAAAATGAGGACTCTCCACAGAAGAGAAATTACAGTAAGTGCCAGCCTCTCAATGAGAACT
The DNA here is from genome assembly GCA_029593785.1 of Cabassous unicinctus. NCBI lineage: Eukaryota > Metazoa > Chordata > Mammalia > Cingulata > Chlamyphoridae > Cabassous > Cabassous unicinctus. The sequence continues at coordinate 20,283 of JAQZBX010013929.1, read as the reverse complement.
GTCTGGAGTCTTCAAGATTTTTAGTAAAATACTGTGATTATGCCTGAATGCACCAAATTAACTGTCCTGCCCTTTTTTTTTCCTTTTTTTTTTTCTGAGGAACCAGGGCCGGGGATTGAACCCGGGACCTCGTATGTGGGAAGCCAGTGCTCAACCACTGAAGCACATCGGCTCCCTGAGTTGGTTTTACCGTTTGTTTGCTTGTTGTTGTTGTTGTTGTTGTTGTTGGTAGGAGGCACGGGGGATCAAACCCGGGACCTCCCCGGTGGGAAGCAGGCGCTCAATCCCTGGAGCCACCTCCGCTCCCCGTGCTGCCATTTTGATGTCTGCAACAAGCATGCTTTTCTAGGCCTTACGGTTGGTTATCTGTGACCGTGAGTTTGCACATCCACTCACTTTGTCAGTTTAAAGTATTCTCAGGAATGCGGAAAGCCCGGCCTGGCCAGCCTTGCAGGGCATGCAGCTGAGCCGAGGCCGCGGGCGTAGGACCGGGGAGACGCGTGGAGTGTCCGCTTGAGTCACAGGAATGCGGGGTGCAGCTGCGGTGGCGGCAGTGTCCCTCGTGGGGCACAGGACCCGGCCTCTTCTCTCGGGGGCAAGGGGGCGAGGTCCCGCCCCGCAGAGGGGGTGAGCGCAGGGCTCGGCCGGCGCAGGGGCTTCTTCCCTCCGCGGGTGGTGAGGCCGACGACGCCACCTCCCGGCCGCTTCAGCCGGCGTGCACGTGGCACGCCCGCCATTTCCACACGTCTACAGACAGACACTTTAAGAATGTTTTTGCCTTGTGGTTAGCACTTTTGAAAAACCTGTAAAATCGCAGAATCACAGGAAGGGGCCTTGGGACATACATAGTGCCACTGAGGGAGCCAAGGGCCCACCGAGGCAACTGATAACAACTAGGACTAGAATCCAGGTCTCAGCTTTCCAGGCCAAAGCTCTTTCCACAAGACGTCTGAAAGGAGGGAGAACTGGAGCTTTGTTTCGCCCCAACAAAGCTCTGTCGATGAAACAACTATGCTTATGTGACTAGATTTCATAGTCCCACACTATTGGACTGTGGTGACGCGATTATCCAAAGGCTTCCTTAGTGGCCATTGAAATATCCCCACTTGAGATGAGGAAAGAGCAAGAAAACCCATTTAGTGCGTTTGTATAGAATGCATTCCATAATATGCCCCAATATGAAGCACTATGCAAGCATTATTGGTAGAATCCTCCTAACAACCTCATGTGGTGGGAAATTATCCAGGGTTAGAAAAAGTGCTGCCCAGGGATTTGCAATGACTGAGGAGCTGGGATGTGCGTCTACTCTGCGCCGAGTTCATGTTACACAAGTCTGCAGTTTGTACATCCTTCCTATTAAGTTTTCCATCTCCTAGAGCTCCTGCAGCACTTAGTCTGTGCCGCACGACTGAACAATTCCATGCCATCTTGTCCTATTCCAGGGTTAGACTTTTCTCATAATTAGATCATAAGCACCACGGTATTCCCATTCTTAAGTAGGTTAACTTAGAAAAAAAAAACACCTGTAATTCACAATTGGGGTAAGAAACGGAGACAAGGAATGGCTTTCTTCTGGGAAAGAACAGTTGTAGTTAGCATTTATATTTACGTTCAGTTTCAATCTTGCAACAATTTCTCTTAAGCTAACTACCCCTCAGAAACTTGAATGTTTTCACTTCAAACTGCAAACGCACCAATAAATATTTGTTAAAGGAATAAGTGACTGAAAGAATTTAGAAAGCAAAGTATTTTATATTTTTAGGTGTCGGGGCCAGGCATTGAACCCGGGACCTCGTATGTGAGAAGCCGGCGCTCAACCACTGTGCTACATCAGCTACCCTGAGTTGGTTTTTTCCTTTGTTTTTAGGAGGTACCAGGAATCAAACCTGGGACCTCGTACATGGGAAGCAGGTGCTCAACCACTTGAGCTACATCCACTCCTGGTATTTGTTTTTGATCGGTCCTTAAGTGCTTACATACTTCTTCTCTTTCGCTGGGCCTTTCTTCAATTGTAAAATGACTAAGTTGGCTACATCAGGGTTTTTCATACTTTGAGCATGAGCCATAATAAGAAATTCATTTTTCATTATGACCTAGTATACACACTTTATATCTGAAACCAATTTCATGAAGCAATACTTAACTTGTACAATGCACCCTGATAGTTTCTCATATTTTATCTTTTAAAAAAATACTGATTGCAACCCACTAAAATGGTCCTATGATCTACTGGTTTGCAGAAGTGTGAAAAACACTGGTGGTCTCAAATTAGCTAGGAATAAAATTCTGTATGATAGCAGGAAGGTGAATTTCCACCTTTATTCTTCCCAATGATTATCAGAAAATGAGATTTCTAGTGTTTCTAAAATTTAAAAACGGCAGCACCACCTCTGAGTTATTGTGTAGGATTCTGTCCTGGCAGTTCTGGAACACATGACTGAGGAGCATTTCTTTTAGGAACGTTATAAACTACCATGCGGCAAATAGTAATAAAGCGTCAGTGCTTGGGTTTTCCTTACTGGATTCCCACCAAGTTGTAAAATGTGGCCTCAGCTGCCCTTGTATTAATTCCCTACCCCAGCCTCTATCCCTTTAAGAGTTGGCCTGATCAGGACTGAAAAACTTTTTCCTGATGTTAACTGAGAAGAAACATACATCCACTATTTTCTGTGGACTCTTCAACAAGGTTTACACAGTTCTGCCTTGCCCTCTGTCCTTCAACGAGTCAGAAAGCCTGGGGTGACTTAGGATGACTTGGAAAATGCCAAGCTAAGTCTCTAAGCAAAACCAACACGCACCCAACTAAAAACTTTGTTTGCACAGATGCAAAGGCACGGAATTTTATATGGCATGGTCTGAATTCCAGTTTGTTTATTTTGTTTTTAATTACACACCCAACCAAGTACATAAAATGCTGCAAAACGAGTGTAGCGGAAATGTCATCTTTTCCATTTTTAGACTGAAATATGGGGCTCATAAAAGCAGGGCTGCTATAAATTTTCACACTCAGGGATAAAATGATTTATAACCAGGAAGGAAAAAAAAAAAAATACATACACCCAGATCTAACAGTGGTAAACAGTTTTTATTCAGGCAATGAAATATGGAAAAAAATATATTAGTAATCATTATAATAATTTCATTTGTGTGAGGATAACTTTTACAAATATTTACTTGACATATAAAAAGGGAAATTATTGTGCATATAAAATTTATGTAGATGATTATTCCACACCAGGCAATTCTGACAGCAGTAGTCAACGCAGCGTTCATACCTCCGCGGGGGAGGCTTCTCACACACTTTGTGGCACTCACGGGGACACAGTGGAAGCAGATGTGCAATGAACGTTTACTTCTTGGCACATTAGTACACACGGGTATCTATTGGCAAACGCGCACTTGTGAACAGCAACACTGACGAGTTTACTGCTACCTCTGAGGTTCAAAAGAAATGCTGGCTCCTAGCCCAGTGGGTGAGAAGGGCCGAGGCGGAAGCTGTGGGTGGGCACCGACACACTGCCCTGCATCTGGACCGGGGTTTGTTTCGGAGTTCAGAGTTTTAAAAGTCCACGTGAGACTTCTTCATCAATACGGAACACTGGATGACCATGTGACTAGGAAACACCTTTTGGAGCAGATGTCAGACCCCACTAAAAGGCAGAGGTGGGGGAGTGGCATCTTTACAGTTCTGAAGTCCAGAGGAACTGCAGGGAAGGTTCAGGCCACACCTCGGCTCCCGCCTGGCCTTCTCTAGACGAGTTAAAGCATTACACAGACTGCCACAGGCCAGCATCACACGCCAACTTCTCCCTATTAGAACTAGAACCAGAATATATATATATATATATAATAGCTATAACCATATTATAGTTAATAAAGTCATTCCTTAGGAATCTTGTTTGTCCAAATCTAACTGCATGCTAAGAGGCACAGAAATGGGATTGCATTTGGACGAAAAACTACAAAAAGTGCAATCTTTAGTCTCCAGGATGCAAGCTCTGGCACTAGGGAGTGAGTCTTCACTGGAGAATGTGCTACCAAGTATGTTCTCTTCCAGAGAAGATCCTCTATTACTTCTTTACTTACCTTTACTGTATGGGAGACTCACGGTTTGAATGGCAAACTGCTTTTTAAAAATAACTGGAGCCTGGAAGCCAATCAAACCTTTGGGGCATAAGTCTCCTTGAAGTATTTCTTTATTAAAATATTCGAAGTAAATGACTTCTTGGACCTTTGGCTTGATACTCTGGGGTTCTCTAATAAGCAAAAAATCTACTATCAACACCTAGTTTCTCTCTTTCCAACAAGAGGATAAAGTAAGAAACCCCAGACTGAGAGCAGGCTCAGACAGTCACAAAACTACAAAGAGACAACAGTCATGTATAATTTACAAGACAGTTATCAACTGTAGCAAAAAACCAAAAAGGGGGTGGGGGTGGGAATGGGTGGCTTTAGAACTTTCACTCCACTAAAAAAGAATGTGTGGAGTCATTTCTAACTCAATGTATGCAAGACTTTGCTTGCTTTCTAAAAAGCTTCATTTTGGGCTTGAGAGCCACCATTGAGCTCTTGGTTGCCTTTCTTTAAACTGAGTGCTCAATATGCCTGCTTTTAGGGGACATGTCAGTCCAGAACATGTGGGGAAGTTTATTCTCCCTGCTTATAACTACAAAGAGCTAATTTAGAGATGGTTAATAACAATCTACGTATTTGTGTGAGAGGTGTACTAAGCATGGAACAGATAGAAAGGGTAACTAGCTAGAAAGAAAAATTCAACCTGAGTTATCCTTCAAAATGAAACATAAATCTCCCCTTAGATTCCATATCAGTCTGGAACGCTGCCAAATCCTCAAACAGTTTTTCATCGTCATGTGCTTCTGCACTTCCTAATTTGGCTAGGTCTGAAGAAGCTAGACACTATGTGAGAAATCCAGGCTTCTCAGTATTTCCAGAGCAGTTTTACAGAACAAAAGGTTTGGGTAGGTCGCCGGTTTTAAGGAGCCTCTCCAAATAAAGTAAATCTCTGAAGATCCCACTGTCACCGACTAGCCAACCAAATGACAAATCGTTCGGTCTGCCCTACATCAAATTCTCCAGTTAAAATACTGTTAGATAAAGACTATCTATATTTTGGCAAAGTCAAAAGAAATGGCTCTGGATCCAGAGTCTCAACAAAATCACCTAAAGTTCTAAGCCAGCTGCCTCCTTGCATTTTCCTTTTCCACTTTTGCAACAGGGTTTATTAATGCCCAACTAACAAGTAATTTGGGTTTCACATGTGTTAAAGCAAAACTGTAAATTATATCCTTATTTTCTAGAGTTCCAAAAAGTTATTTTTTTTTGGCTTATTTTTAAAGAAAAATAAACAAATATACTTCATTCTGCCCAGCATGTTCTCTTGACTTACCAGCTGTACAAGCTACATTTTTATTCTTGTTGGAAAATATCCATCTATTAAATTAGAATTAAGTCTATTTCCAAGTAATGGTCATAGCTCAGAGGCCAGTGGCAAATATGACTTGACAAGGGCCCTTTCTGCATTCTTTGTTCAGCAACTTTATTTGCGAGGGTTTAGTTTTTAAGGAGTCTCTTCTACTAGCGTGCTAGGAAAGGACTGTCGTCACCTTTGTTTTAACACATAGCTATTTTTAAAAAATACACAATAAGTTTAAAGAGAAAGCCATGGATTTATAGGAGACCACTATAAGCCTTTCATGCGTAAAACAGATCCATATCAAACACGTTAACTCGGCCATCTCACCAAAACACAGCAGCCAAAAGCTTTAGCAATGTTTCTTTCTGCATTACTTGAAGTCGATTTCCCGAGCGGCAGGGCATCATGGCCAAAAGAGGAAGTCAGTTATAATGACTGGAAACACTTTTACCTGCTACCATGACTGTTAGCACAGCTCTTACATTAAGCCACAGAAACTGCTTTCAAAGCCCAAATGATTGTCAAGTCACTTCTCCAACCAAAGATAATTTCTGTTCTTTTTTGTACAAAATGTTAAGACAATAGGCTTTAAAATACAGCCTAAGCACCAACTATGATAAACGCATTTGGTAAAATGTGACTTCTGGCTTAAAAGGCATTGCTCTCCCTGGGGCTAAAGATTGCACCCATGTGAAGAGTACACTGCTAAAAACAAAGTCAGTTCTTAAGATTTATAGAGGTTCTCCACTAGGCACAAGTCGTTGCTCAAGTCGGATCATGCAATAGTTTTTTACAAGTAGGAAAACGTACATGTGCTGAATATAGTGCATATCACCATGAAGACTTTCAGGGTGCAAGGTTAAGACAAAATAGTGGTTTAAAACACTTGCATGGATTTGGTTTTGCTTATCAAATGGAAGGGAATTCACTGGCATTACCCGGAAAACTTCCATTTTGGGGTTATTGTTCCCACCATTCAGAACTGAGTCCAGTAAGAGTTTGAGGAACTTGGTTTTGTTAATATGGTCCTTCTCTCTGCAACCCTCTCCCTCAACATTTAAACTGTCTTTGTTTAAAGATATTCAAATCGCACAGATTTTTGGAGTAGTTCGCATGATTTTTTATTGCCTGTCTTGTTAGAAATTCTACTACTTTGTTTGAAAGGATTGTTTTGCCCTTTTTTTTTAAACATCTGAAGAACAATGCATCACACTTATAAAAAAGCAATTGTTACTTCACCTTGTAATTGCTAATGGAGCCCCAACTGCCTTTTCATTTGATGAGATCATCTAAATCTTTTACAAGATTTTCTTTGCATATTTCAAATGGAAAGCTAATAAAGATTAATTGTTGATTTTGTAGTAACAAATGGAAGCAGAGGGGATTTAAACAGCTCTAAGGCAGACTCGCCAAATTCCAGCTTTGAGGGGTCCCACGCTGCTGTAAAGGACACTGCCTCACCAGAGGACCCACCCCCAAAGGGCCACACCCATCAAAGCTAAGGAGCATCCAAATACCAGGACAACGGAGCATTGTGGCAAAATGCCCTAGACATAAGACACAAGTCTGGGGTCTTCGCATCTTCAATCCCCCCAATTCTTAAGGTGGCATTCTGAGCTAGGACTCTATTTCAAAGTAGGGTTTTACATATATGAAAGTATATTCTTCTGCAGAGAAGTTCTTATTTGACTACGCTTCGGGAAAAAACCAGAGCACGTATAAATTGTGTGAGTGTGTTTAAATGGGTACTCAATGTCCCTTCTTATTTATAAACCGGAGGTAATAGGCCAAATTATCTCCTCAAACAAAACTAATGAAAAGAGTAAATTAAATTCAAAAGATTAAATAAGTAGGTCACACACAAAATAATGAGACTGGTGGTAGAAAGGAGACGACCCCAAACAGTAGCCACAAAATCCCAAATTTAACACAGCTGGAAAAGTAAAGGTGACTTTAAAACGAAATGAAAACTAGAGAAATCACAAAATCTTAGCAGCCTGTTTAAATGAACCTCACAACGGGGAATGGTGAAAGCCTCGAGGACTGTCACATCCCGCTCCTCCTGTGACTGTGCAATGCGCTAGGCTTTCTTCCAGGACTTGTGTCAGCAGCAAAGCGGGACAGGCAGCAGGAGCGTGTGCTTTTCGTTATTCTGTTACTCTGCAAAGGGGCAATTAGTCCTGGATAAGGCAAGATACTTGTGGTCACAAGAGAAGCAGCCAAATGCAGATCTGCCAAACTAACGGGGGAAACTTAGTCAGTCTTTCCCAGCTTTGCAATCAGCTCATCACAGATTTTTGTTAATTCTTCAATTTCTTGGTTCTGCAAGACAAATGATGTGATTATGCACGTCACTTTGTGTTCTGAAAATAAAGGCAGTTATAGTTAAATCCTCCCAAGACTGGCTATATCCAAGCTAAGCATCCTAACTCAGTGGTTCTTGACTTTTCTATCACATAGACCCCTCAAGGAAATGAAAGCTTCCTATCTCCTTCCCTAGAAAATGTGCACATACAAAATTATGCTTAAATCACGTAGGGTGGTCGCCAATGCTCTGAAGCTTGTCCATGATCTTTTTAGTTCCTAAACTTCCTCATTATCATAGGAGCTATCTGGAGTTTGGTTAAAAACACAAGTATCCGGGCCTCCCTCAATCTTACTGAACAAACACCCCCAGGATTGCCAGGGAAGTCTGGGGAACTGTCTTGGGAGTCACCAGACCCCAAGATAAAAACTCCTGCTCTGGCTAAATGAACGTCACGGGCACAAGTATGTTATCAGAGACAGTCAGAAAAACACGAGAGATATACCAAGAAGGAAGTCTAAAAATTGCTGAGTAGTGAGAAATTATGAGTGTTGCCACCACTGCTTTTCATTTATCCACAGCAGGTTTTAGAAATGCGGCTCTGTCGACACTCTGGGCTGGACGAGTCTCTGTTGGGGAGTCTGTCCTGTGCGTCCTAAGATGTTTAGCAGCATCTCTGGCCTCTACCCGCTATATGTCAGGTGCATCTCCCAGTTATGACAACCACCTAAATCTCCGGGCACTGCCAGACATCCCCTGGAGGGCAAAGTCATCCCTGATGCAGAACCACTGATCTCCAGGCAGAAGGAAGAAGGTGGAAGCTTCGTTTATTGCATAAATAACAAGAACGGAAAGAAAGTGAGCTGGCCTCCTGACTTCGACTCCGAAACATCTGATCCTCTGAATTGTGGCGGAAGGCAGCGTCCTCTCTGCACCCTGCCCCTGCGTGGAGGGTTCCCATGTCATGGGCACAGGATTTAGTGTGTTTGACCTGGTGGTCTCCACCTGAATCAGTTCATAAAGGAGCTGAACTGACGTGTCTGAGAAAAAAGGCCTCTTTGCCCAGACCCACCATAAGCTAAGTACACCAGGGCCCAACGACAGCCGATACTGAGGAAGAAAACCCAAGCAACATCTCTGTAGCCATCCAGCCCCAACCATGTCCTGTACCTTCTGCTGAAGGGCCCTTTCCAGGGACTCCACCTTCATCTGCTCTTTCCGGAGCCCCGCATGGAGAGCTGCGCTCTCAGCCTTGGCTTTTGTGCGAACCTGAGCGATCTCTTCATTGGCTCTGTTTATGGTGTTTCATTTGCAGAATAAAGAGACAAAAAGTGCATGGTTAGCCATTGGTCAAAGCCCGAGAGTCAGGGGACTAATTGTTGTCATCCGCGAGACTGACCTTAAAGAAGTGACTTAATGATAAGGAAAAAACCGGGAGTCGGTGACCAAAATAATTTAATTTTAGTTCATAAAAAGTCAATTTACATACTCCTGCTAAGGAAATTTCCACAAACCAATGCGAAAATGAATCTTCAAGATTCATATTTCACTAGAAAGTGGAATTATAAAACAGTTTCTACAGCAATCTTATTTTTAAAACAGCACAACAGTGGGCAAGATCATTTTTGGAATTTTCACAGCTAATGAGTCAGAACACTAGCCGTTCACATCTGTGACAAAGATCTAAAAGAAGTGACTTTAATAATGACATGCAAAAGGAAATTTTTAAAAATGTAAATGTCAGTTGATGAACAGCCAATTAATTGATGAAAGGATGCTAAAACTTCATTGGCAATCAGAGGCATACAACTTAATAAAATGATGACCTTTTAAAAATTGATCGAATTGGCAAAAATTAATAAGGATGACTTTGTCCTGTGCTGGCTGAGATGCAGGGAAACAAGAAAGCTCACGTGCTGATGGGAACGGACACTGGTACTGTCTTTGTGGACATTTAAAATGTATACAGCATCTGGCCCAGCAATTATACTTTTATGTATCTAGTCACAAAAACATTCCCACGTGGCAAAATGGTGAATGCACAAGGCTGCAAAAACTGTAGCGTTTTTGGCAATGGAAGAAAAATGGAAACTACTGAAACGCTCATCAATGAAGAACAGCATGGTCCTACAACCTAATAACAAGGATTAAACTGAGCTACATATTCTACTTTTTTTTTTTTTAAGGAGGTACCAGGGATTGAACCCGGGACCTCATACATGCAAAGCTGGCACTCGACCACTGAGCTATACCCACTCAACGCTACATACTCTGACATGGAAAGAAGGCCATGATATACTATGAAGTGAAAAAGGAAATTTGTATACTCCAATACTATTCTTTAAAAAAAAGTTAAAAACTTTTAATAGCAGTACCCCTGGGAAGTGGGAATGGGAAAGGTAAACTTAAAAAGTTTTACAATTAGGAAGATTGCAAAATATTTAAGTATTTATTATTTTTTAGTTAAAAAAAATAAAGTTGGATGCATCCTTCACATCAGGCCCAAGGATAAGTTCCAAATCTATTGGATTTAAACATTGAAACAAATCATGGGTACTAGAAGGAAACAGGGGAGATTATTTTTCCTCCAGTGTGGGGAAGATCTTTGTTACTATGACATGAAATCCAGAAGCTGTAAAGGAAATAAATGACTGATAAATTTTATGACATGAAAGTAAACTTCTGCTTATCAAAAAGCATCATAGGCAGGGTTAAAAGATAAAAGGGCAAACTGGAAAAATTATTCATAACTTATCACAAAGGGTTGATATCCATGATAAATGAAAAATATAAACTGACAATTGAAAAATGGGCAAAGAATAAGTAGAGACATTCACAGTAAAGCAAATATCTGAATAAATGGCTCCTAAACTATATTCAATCTCATGCATAAGGTAAATGAAAATCAAAACTACATTAAAATACCATTTTTTCACGTATTAGATGTACAGAAAACCCAAAATTTGATCTGCTGTCAAAGAAGCGGGGAAAACAGATGCTCTCCTAATTGCTGGCAAGAGTGTCTAATGAGGGCAATGTGACAGTATTTACCATAACATAAATTCATATAGCCTTTGGCCCAGCAATTCCTTTCCTAGCTATTGATCATATAGATAATTCACATGCATGCAAAATGAAAACTGTACAAGGCTATTTACTACAGGAGTATCTGTAACATCAAAAGATTTTAAATAACTGAAATGACCAACAGTAGAGAGCTGGTTATATACACAGGAAAGGTTCCAACAATGGAATACCAAACAGCTATTTTTAAAAAATGAGGGGTGATGTCACCAACACGGTGATGTAAGATACCCCCCCTCAGAATCAGTGAATGAAAGGACAAATCCTGCTTGCTCAGAACTCTGGAGCACAGCATAGGGTGGAGAAGGGCTCCACAGACACTGAAACAAAGAAAAAGAGCAAGAATTTCCAAGAACAGGTAGGAAAGTTCTGTCCCGGACCCACCAGTCAAGACCTCTCTCCCAGGTTCTTGCGCAGCACGGGAGTTGTGCACAGACGCAACAGAGCCGGGTCCCTCCAGTGGCGGATCCCCACCATAGAGCCACTCACAGCAGTTAGAACCCAATGCACATCCAGGCACAGGGGCCCAAGTCAGCAGAGACCCAGGGAAGAACATAAGCTGCTGAGCCATGTGGCAGGCAGCATACGAAAGGGTGTCCAAGGGGTAAAAAAGGAGAGAGAGAGACCACAGCAGAACTGTTGGCAAGAGGTGGGCACATTCAGTCTACTTTCTGTTGGCTGGATGACTAAATGCAAAACGGACTTTTCTAGATTGATTCCATCTGGCTCCCTGGGGTGGGATATGATAAAGAAAAAACCAGAAACAGAAAAGCCTCTCTCTCTCTCTCTCTCTCTCCTCTCTCTCTCTCTCTCTCTCTCTCTCTCACACACACACACACACACACACACACACACACACACACACGGGGGCGGGCTGAACTGCTGTAAGACAGGACAGGTCCCAGAACTGAAAAGTGTAAGAAAGGGGCACTGAGTAAGAGAGAGAACTTAAAACAAACCATAGGAACTGGGGAGAAAATTCTGCACAAAAACAAAACAGAACAGATCAAGATTCCGGAGAAGGAACAGACAAAAGGAAACTCTCCTGGAGGTGAAATAAATGCACAAAAAGTACAATATTTTTTAAATAATGTACCACATATCCAGGGCTGGAGTCAGATAAAGAAGAGTTGAGAAAATAGGAACAAACACATGCTACTCTAAAGGTCCACAATAAGTTGGACCAAGTGTCAAAGAAGAGCCTTAACACAAAGCCAGCAAACAATAAAACCTGAGAAAAGAGGGAGAAACTGACCTTCAGAGTTAACTCAACAAGATAATCAGATGCCCAGACATTGGCAAAAATTTACAAGCCATACTAGGAAACAGGAAGATAGGGCTCAAAGGAACAAATTAAAACTTCAGAGGAGGGACTTCTGGGAAGATAGAGGATTACAGAGACACAGGACTCACTTTTTTCCTAAAAATAGCTCAAGGACAGGCAGAAACGGCCTGGGGAAAAATGTTTTAAGGTTTAGGGCACCAGGGGAAGGCTGGACACCACCCAGAAGAGAGAGGGGCAAAGGAAGAGAATCGCAACAGGAAAACTCTGCGTAAAAGGTGCAGCTGCAGGCACCCACCCCTCACCCTCAGAGCAGACAGCTTTGAATTCCCTGGCTTCTGGCCGGCGGCTACGGACAGAGGGGGCTGCAGGGTTCAACCTCCCCAGGAAAGGGGAGAGAGAGGGATTCAACCTAAGGCTGATTCAGGTTTTGGCCAACAAATTTGGTCTGCTGTGTCCCTCGAGCCTTCCAGGCCAGAAGGGGCCGTGCCATTGTTTGCCTTGGGAGCCGGCAGGAGACTAAAGAGATCCAACTCTCACAAACGCCCTCCCACTGACGGGGACTGGTTGCTGAGGATGCAGAGGGTGGTGGAATTATTTTCTACCTGGGAAAAGGGAGGGGGCTGCCAGCAAAGGTGGGAGGACAGCCTCTGAGGAAGTCTGATTTGGGAGGCTCTGAATAGGCCCGAGGCAGGATACTCTGTCACACTGTAGTGGTTGGTGATGCAGCCAACACACTCTGACCAGGTTTGAGCTGAGCGGGCTTCCGAAGAGCGCCATCTGCTGGCGGACTAAGGAAGTGTGTACAAGGAAATTAAAAGTAAATAAAAGAGAAATTTTGGGCCTTTACATATATCCATGATATATAAAGAGGTCCTACAACTCAACAATAAAAAGACAAATGACCCAATTAAGAAATGGGCAAAAGACTTGAATAGGCACTTTTTCCAAAGAAGAAATACAAATGGCAAAAAAACACATGAAAAAATGTTCACCATCACTAGCTATTAGGGAAATGCAGATCAAAACCACAATGAGATACCATTTCACACTTACTAGAATGGTCACTATTAAAAAGACAGACAACTACAAGTGTTCGAGAGGATGTGGAGAGATAGGAACACTTATTCACTGTTGGTGAAAATGTAGAATGGTACAGCCACTGTGGAGGACTGTTTGGCAGTTCCTAAGGAAGTGAGAGATTTGTCATGTGACCTGGCAATACCACTACTGGGTATATACACAGAAGAACTGAGAGCAGTGACATGACAGACATCTGCACACTGATGTTCATAGTGGCATTATTCATGATTGCCAAAAGGTGGAAACAACCCAGGTGTCCAACAACCAATGAGTAGATAAATTGTGGTGTATTCACTCAATGGAATATTATGCAGCTGTAAGAAGAAATGAAGTCGTAAAGCATATGACAACATGAATGAACCTGGAGGACATTATGCTGAGTGAAGCAAGCCAGACACAAAAAGACAAATACTGTATGATTGTGCTATTACGAACTAAATATATTGCGTAAACTCATGGAGTTAATAAGTAGAATACAGGTCACCAGAATAGAAAGAGGTTAAAGAATGGAAAGTGAGGCTTAATCTTGCAGAATTCATAAAAAGGTTGTCTGTAAATCTTTGGAAATGAACAGAAATGGTGAAAAGCACATCATAGTCTTTGTAACTAGCAGTGCTAATATATGGGTATGACAGTGGTTGAAAGGGAAAAACTAAATGTCATGTATACATATTACTAGAGAGAAAACTAAAAAATGTAACTTAGGACTGTACAACATAGCAAAACCTCACGTGAAATATAAATATGGGTAATAGCGCATATATAAGATTTTCTTTGAAACTGAACAAATGTTCGTTAACGCTATAGGATGTTACTATCAGGCAAAAATACAACCAAAGCAAAATATGGGCAGTGATGTATAGTAATATATTAATAATCTTCCATGAAGGGTAAAAAAAACAACAAAGAAAATATACTAAGTGAAAGAAACTAGACAAAAGGTACTGCATATTGTTTGACTCCATCTATGCAAAATAAAAATACAAATTAGAGAGACGGAAACAGAAAAGCAGCTATGTACGGCAGGGGAAGCATAGAAAAACTGACAGGTAATATTATGGGGTAGAACTTTTTTGTCTGTTTTTATTATTATTATTATAATGAAAATGCTCTAATAATGATTGAAGTGATGAATGCACAATTTATGATTATACCCAATACCATTGATTGTACACTTTATTGGACTGTACACTCTGGATGAACTGATGCTTTATTAATATGTATCAATAAAATTGATTAAAAAAACAAATCTAAATCAATTTCAAGGAGATGAAGGAAAATATGCATAAAGAAATAATGGATATTAAGAACACAATGTGTGAGCATAAAGAAGAATCTGAAAGTATAAAAAGACATAACAGAAATTATGGAGATGTAAGGAACAGTAATAGAGATTAAAAATACACTAGAGGCATACAAAAGCAGATTCGAACAGGCAGAAGAAAGAATCACTGAACTAGAAGACAGGACAATCAAAATCATACAGTCAGAAGAAAAGATAGAGAAGTGAAAAAAGACCAGTGTTTCAGGGGATTTGAGTGACAGCATGAAGCACACAAACATGAAAGCTTTATTTTTTACATGACTTTTCTGTAAACCTATAACTTCTATAATTTAAAAACTATTTAATTAAAAAATGAGGAAGTTCTTCATATATTGATATGTAGAGATCTCCAAAATACATTGCTAGATTAAAAAAGCAAAGTATGCCATCATCTGCATAAAAGGGGGGCAGGGAATATCTGAAAGGATTAACAGAAATTAACAATAGTGATTACCTGGGGTGGGGGAAGAAAGCCTAGTGGAAGGGAATATTGCCTAACTTTATCATGTTTAAACCATGGAGATGTTACCTATTCACAAATTAAATAAAACCCATGCACACAAACGCTACCTGGAGTTGCAAAAAAAAGTGTTGTTTTTTTTTTTTGCTTCTGTCAATCTTCCCACAACATCGTGAAAAGTGAAATTCATATTTACAAGCTCTTACTTGTCTAGTTTTTCTTCTGCATGGATTTTCAGGGCCTGATACCGCTGTTCCTCTTGTTTAACTCTGGCTAAGTAATCCTGAGCACATTTTTTCAAGGCTTCTTCATTCTGTTCCAAAGTGACAATTTAAAATAAAAGAAACTGGTCATTTTGGTATCAGATTTTTCATTTAAGAATTTATAACCCATGGTAATCTGAAACAAGTACACATCATTCTCGCTGAAAAAGTTGTAGATAATTTCTTCATTTATTAAATTTCATCATCGTACAGTAAGGTTCAGCCACACCAATTCAGTGACTTTAGAATGGCAGTTATTCAGAATTCTGAATTGCAAGCTGATGCTCATAGTAGCTAAACTGGCCAGTCTCATTTTTATTTGCATATAAAAATAAAGAATGTTCACTGCTGTAAATGTGTCTAATTGAACATATGGCCTTGGCAACTAAATCAAATCAGTTTGCCCGTTTACACCTAAATGTGAAATGTAACATTTAATATATTTTAGAATATGCCACTTGAAGATTTCCATGATATGGCTAGGGCCCTTTCTACTTTTACTAATACTGAATTGGTGAATTATCAAAAAGAACACTTCCAGAATTTTCCTGAGGCCTGAGGGTCCCAGTTTTCATTCTCTACACCACATTCTAGTGTGTGAGGTTTATTGGCCTAACTCAGGGGAGTAATGACCAAGACATGCTACCCAGAGGGCCAGATGCCTGAACAACCACGGAAATCAAAAAGGGAAAAAAGCCTCCAGCTTCACTACAGTAGAAGATGCAAGGCCACCAGGGCTCCTGGGCCCCTATTTAAAAGGCTACTCAGAGAAAGAAGGAAAAGGACACTGCACCTTCTTGAACCCTTCCAGGACTCCCTTCAGGTTCTCATATCTCCTGAAGAGATCAGACAGAGACCTTTCCACAGAGTTAAGGTCTGCCAGGGCCTGCTCCTTCTCCATGGTCAGCTGCTGGAAGCTCTTCTGAGAGGTCATACTTGTCCTTTGTTCATCTTCTGTGAATCACACGTCATAAGCAACATATTCATTCAACAAACAATATGCCCTCTGTGAGCTCAGCACCGTTCTCGGTGGTGGGAACACAGTGGTGACAAAACAAAGGCCTTGCTCTTAAGGACTTACGTTCTAGACAGGGGAGACAGGGCGACAAGTGACATGGAAAAAGTGGGGTGGGAGGGAAGGGTAGGAGTGGTGATTTTTTGTTTTGTTTTGTTTTTTAAGATTTATTTTTATTTATTTATTTATCCCCCCCTTGCTGCTTGTGCTCTCTGTGTCCATTTGCTGCACATTTTTCTGTGTCTGCTTGTCTCCCTTTGTTGCGTCATCTTGCTGTGTCAGCTCACCATGCTGTGTGGGCTGGCTTGCCTTCACCAGGAAGCCCTGGGAATTGAACCCGGGGCCTCCCATATGGTAAACGGGAGCCAACCAGTTGAGCCACAGCCTCTGCATAAAACCACAGCCTGGAGTGGTGGTTTTATGCAGAGGGGCCTCTCTCAGAGAAGAGATCTGAGCAGAGACCTGAAAGAATGGAGTCACAAGCTCTCTGGAGAAGAACGATACGTGCAGAGGCTCTGAGGAGGGACGGCAAGAGGTGGCGTGGATAGCAGAAACTCTCACCTCAGCATTGGACTGCAGAACGACCTGACTTTGGTTTGGGGAGTCAATGTGCATGATACTGGTTAGGAGAGGCTCTAAATTCAGTGGAGGATCACCCACTGTGGTTTGGGAAAGGCACCAAGGAGTGTGATGTAGGGACAGTACATTCCACCCCGGGAGTCGTTAATGGTGTGGTGAGGCCATAACACTGTACCGGGTGGAAGGCTTTTCACAGAATGGAAGTGTTTGACAGACACAGTGAAGTTTGTATTCTGATCGGAAAATCATCCATGGATCCTGATCCCACCTCACATCCTAGCAAAAATTTTTATCCTTACCAATCATTTGGGCAATGGTCTTTTCATATTCAGCTACAATTTTCCTAAATTAAAAAGAAAAAAAAATTTATCATCAGATAAGAATTTTCAGGTAATGGGCGTTGGAGAAATGCTGCCTTTAAACACATTAACACACAATGACAGTATCTGTTTTGGGGCTCTCTTTGGGAATAATAAATAAAACACATAAGATTGAAGTTCAAAAAGGTTTTCTTTAAGATTTTATGTTTAACTATCTTTAAATTCTATTTATAGAAAGTCTCCACTTTTTATCTGTACCTGTGTGACTATCTCAAGGCAGTAGGCTTAAACAAATCAATCTTTTACAAATTAAGTTACTGAATTTCTCTGGGCTCTTCCTAAGCCAATCCGATCTGACTTCAGGCTTTCGCAGCTCCATCCCTCCCTTTCAGGCACTCTGTGCCCTCTTGATTCGGTTGCAAGTTTATTTTGATGCCCCAACTCCCAAAGTATACCATTTATTCAAAGACTTTAAAGATTACCCTTCTCACTTTTAGTGAAGTGAAGCCCAGGCCTCCTGACCCTCTCCCCTGCCACCCCCTCAGCGAGATGACCCCGCTCTCCACTGGGCCTGGCGGTCTATTGTAAGCTCCTTCAAGGCTGGCTTACTCTCCACCAAGCCCAGCACACGGTCCTACACCCAGTAAATATTTGGTAAACAAATAACACAAGAGTCACAGACTAGAGCAGACATTTGAAATGATTCTTAATCCTTCAAGTGCTGACTATATAGGACATGAATGAGCCACACTCCTTTATTTCTTCTTTGCTTCGATGCGATCTTTAGCTATTACATGCTTGTAACACTCCCTTCTAGGGAGTTAGCAGGAAAAATAAAAAGATTGCCATCTAAAGTCAGTAAATTTTATTCCTTTTTAACAGGGCTTTCATATTCTAATGGTTATAGAATTTGAAGCTATTATCTAAAATTAATTAAAAAATAGTATGAATTGCAATGTCCCCATAATTGAAGATATTGTCTTATTATCCTATATTCCAAATGAACATGTTTGCATACATTTATGTCAATTCTTTTCAAAAGACAAGAATTATGTGGGTTCTGCTTACTTGTAATGTTCTGAACATCCCAAGATAAGTGACAGTATTTGAATATAGTACCTGTTCAGCAGTGCCACATGAAATGACATTATCAATCATACTAAATAAGATGCAAATAAGTAAAGAACTCAAATTGACAGCTGTCAATTTGCTTCACTTCGTCTGTATTAAATCTAATACTGTATAAAGGTATTCACACCTCCCCCAAACTTCAAGTCTAACCTCATCTCCAAAACTTCTTGTCGGGTTTCTTCATATTTTTTCTTCCATTCATTTGCTTCAATCTCTTTAGTGATTATCTAGATATAGAGATAAAACCTGGTTTTATGTGCACAATCTATTTTACAGTTTGGATTCAATATGGGGGGACAGATATGACACCTAACCAGACCCATCCCAAGGCAATCATCTATATTAGGAATACAGAATCTCAACATCAATATATGATGTCCACAAACATTTGGGAAAATGTACTCTCAACCACATGGATGCTGGAATGTAGCCACCTGCATCTAGGTGGGCAGAACACCTCCCAGGAGGATTCCAAGTGATATTCACAACCTCTGTGGACTTAGGGGGTGGGCTCTCAGTTTTGAATGCCAGAATCCTGATTGGAATAGGACACCAAAAACACACCCATCTATCTGGCACAGGCTCACCTCCCCCAAAGGCACATAACTGCAGAAGATCCAGAGCCAATTTTATTTGCAAGAAATGAAACTGCCACAAGATTGAAGCGCTAGAAGTTGGCATAGACCAGCACATTCTCTTTCTGGAGAGTTTCCAATTGCTTGGTAAGGACAGAGTCACAATGATGGGGTTCAGAGGTGAAATGCCCCAAGCCAGATGCATCCACCTTGAGATCCTAGAGGCAGGCCCTGTCCAGTCAGGCCAGAGCCCATGTCTATACGTGGAATGCCCTTGCTACTTGCAAAGACATACTCAAACTGCTACAATTGCCTTCTTCACTCTCCTTTGACTACCCTTCCTTGGCTGTGCTTCTCTCTTCCTGGTTGATACGTTCTTTGTTTGGTGCCTTTAATCAGGATCTGAGGAACGAGAGGCCATCCTATCTGCTTCAGTTGACTAGGCACATCCTTGCTCTGAGCCACTGGGTCTTATAATTTAGCTCCCTGGGGGAAGATGATGCTATTTTTCTCATTTCCAGGTTACTGGGGGCCTCCTTACCACTGCTTCTAAGTGCTGACAACAGGACTCACTAGCATTCCTCTTTGACAACCCAATGCCATTTCATAAAGCTTCTGGAAGACTGTTCTCAGAGGTACTTAACTAATCTCATCATAATGTAAACACAAAGTTGTTACCCCAAGGAAATTACCTTCTTAAAAAAAAAAGGTGGACTCATCAAACAGACAGACCAAACCCATAAAAGAGCATAGAAGCACAATGGGAGAAGGTGGTAACTGAGGACAGTGAGTAACAATGTCTTTCAGAGTTTTCAGATCACCCAGGAAAGGCCCAACAGTGATCAATGGCAAACAGATGCTGTACAAGAAACACACTGTTTAGTTAAAGAATGGACGAAAGAATGAATTTTACATTATTGCAAGGCTAAACTTTAAGGAATGGTTAGGCACGACCATAGAGCCTCTGTAAAATGAAGGAACTGATTTAGCGATCTATGTGAATAGACTTGGCAAATTAGATATGTAAAACTTCAAGGCCAAAAGATAAAGGGCACAAGATTCTTAAGAGTATTTCAGAGTGTCAGCTTTTCCTTGGCCACCAGAACTTGGAGACTCCAGCACCAATGCTGAATTTTACAGGGAGCTTCTTGATCTGAACTAAATCAGCTCCAGGAAATAAGAACTTCCAGTGAGGGATAAGCCAAGCCAATGCAGATGAAATCTACCTGCTGGCACACGGGGCTTTACAAAGAAATGGAATGGGAGACTTGCTTACCTCTTCTCTTATCAAGGTGAGGACAGCGGTCTTATCTGATTCGCTGAGGCAGATCCCATCTAGGGGGCTCTCTCCTCCACAGGCCACAGACACAGGCGCCTTCTCCGTAGAGGACTTGAGCAGTCCCTGTGGGGAGAAGGGGTTACATCTGA
>JAQZBX010013928.1:0-39213 GCA_029593785.1 Cabassous unicinctus | reverse complement strand
GAAGATCCTTGTCTCACATCTTATACAAAAACTAACTCAATATGGATCAAGGACCTAAATATAAAAACAACAACCATAAAACCCCTAGAAGAAAATGTAGGAAAACATCTTCAAGATCTTGTGATAGGCAGTAGTTTCTTAAACCTTACACCCAAAACACGAGCAACAAAAGAAAAAAAAGATAAATGGGACTTTCTCAAAATTAAACACTTTTGCACTTCAAAGGGCTTGTCAAAAGGGTGAAAAGGCAGCCAACTCAATGGGAGAAAATATTTGACAATCACATATCTGATAAGGGTTTAATATCCATGATATATAAGGAGATCATACAACTCAAATATAAAAAGACAAACTATCTAATTAAAAAATGGGCAAAAGACTTGAAAAGACAACTGTCCAAAGAAGAAATACAAATGGTGAAGAAACACATGAAAAAAGTTCAACATCACTAGCAAATGTAAATAAAAACTACAATGAGATATCATTTCACACCTGTTAGACTAGACGCTATTAAAAAGTTGGAGAACTGTAAATGTTGGAGAGGATGTGGAGAGATATGAATGTTTATTCACTGTTGGTGGGAATGTAGAATGGCATAGCCACTGTGAAGGACTGTTTGGCAGTTCCTAAGGAAGTTTAATATAGACTTGCCATGGGATCCGGCAATACCATTGCTAGGTATATACCCAGAAGAACTGAGAGCAGTGACATGAACAGACATCTGCACACTGATGTTCACAGCAGCATTATTCACGATAGCAAAAAGTTGGAAACAACCCAGGTGTCCATCAACTGATGAATGGATAAACAAATTTTGGAGTATACATACAATGGAATATTATGCAGCAGTAAGAAGAAATGAAGTCGTGAAACATATGACAACATGGATGAACCTGGAGGACATTATGTTGAGTGAAGCAAGCCAGACACAAAAGGACAAATACTGTATGATTGCCCTATTATGAACTAAATATATTATGTGAAATATGAATATGGGTAAAATTGCATATATATAAGACCATTTTTCTTTGAAGTTGAACAAATGTAGGTTAATACTACAAAAGTTTAATATCAGACAAAAAAAAAAAACACATATTAAGTGAAGGAGACTAGAGTACTACATATTGTATGATTCCATTTACGTAAAATATAAATTTAAAATAGCCAAATAAAATTAATAAGAAAATGAGGCAAGGTGCCTGGCATGAGCTTGCCAAGGAGTCCGGCAGTGCTGGAGAATATTGAAACCGGTGAATATCTTTTGGCTCCTAATTTTCCACACTCAGCAATCTGTGGAAGATGATCAGAAATGGAGTAAGAATAAGGAGGTGTAAAGGCTGTGTGAATATGGAATAAATGATTTTTTAAAAAGGAAACTAGAGTATATCCATTTTAGGCTTTCCTTCCCCCATATTGTCTTATCTTATTGCATTGTATGCTTAATTTATTATTGCTGCTGGCAATAAATGATTGTGGAAATCAAATTTTAAAAATTAATAAGAAAATGAAATCATGATAGTTTTAAAAATAACTTACTAAAAAAATTGAAAAAATTTGAAATAAAAAAATTTGTCTTTCATCACTACAAGATCTGTTGTCTTGTATGTACAGTGACATTTTCTTCCATATAGGCCCCCAGTTGTTTTTTTTTTTTTTTTATCTTCAAAGAAGCTTTAGGTTACAGAAAAGTCAAATACAGAATTTTTTGGTTACATTTTTGAAGAGGTTTTGGATCACAGAAGGGTCAAAATTGTGGCAGGAGAGGATAATTGGTGTAGGTTGTCAGTGATGGGGAATGCATGGGAGGAGGTTCACTTGGGGCATACTGCTAAGGCATATGAATGTGTTCAAGTGTTCATGGGGCATTGTCATGGTGGGTGGAGATTCACACAATAACCAAAAGAATATTGAATTCCCATCCTGGGGAGCTCTGCCACCTTCTCTAATGGCACAGCAAGAATCTCCCAAGTACAGGGGCAGTACCTAGTGAAGGATGGACCATTGAGATGGGCCCTTGATATTGGTGACTGTACTTATGAACCTTTTCTTTTGAAATTGAAACTTAGCCTAATATTATATGTTGCTTAAGAGTTACCTCTTGAGAGCCTCCTTGTTGCTCAAATGTGGCCTCTCTCTAAGCCAAACTCAGCATATAAATACATTACCTTCCCCTCAGCATGGGACATGATTCCCGGGGATAAGCCTCCCTGGCACCAAGGGATTATTACCAAGTGCCAGCCAGCAATGCACCTGGAAAAAGACCTTGACCAAAAGGGGGAAAGGGTAAATTGAAATGAGCTTTTATGGCTAAGAGGTTTCAAAGTGAGTCGGGAGGTCATTCCAGAGGTTACATTTATGCATGTCTCAGCAGGATCTCATTGACTGCCACAGTAAATAGTGCCTCAAATAGTGGGGCTCCTGAGGATTCTAGAGACACCAGACACTATAGGCAAGGCAGACAGCTCAAGAGTGGGTTCTGCTTTGGAATTTATGCTTCCCAGTGTGACAGAGTTGGACTCAGTTGTGGTTTCCCTACACATGGCTCTTCTGTCCCTTCTATTTGAATCTATAGCTAGTACTAGACTTGATAGGTGTATGTCCAAGAAACTTAAATCTTTGGGATGTCCATGTGCCACTTGGGCCCTGAATCTCAGAGTTGCAACACCTACTCTCCAGTTCATTGGACTTACCTAGGACAACTAACAAAGAGATGATGATGGACAGCACCAATCCCAAGGAACAGAGAGAGTCTGCAACTGCAAGCAAGATAGCTCCATCCATTCTGCCCCATGGGATCTAAGCCCCCTCTCAATTAGAGGTGGAGTGGGCATCACCATCCCAGAATCCTCAGGATTGGGGAATGAACGATGGACTAAAGGAGACTTATTGTTATTCCACTATAGGCCTAGTAGAAGCAATGGAAGAACTTTTATCATTCATATGAATGCAGTGGCCATCGGAGTTTCTGAGGGGAGGAAGAGGGAAAAACAGGTGTAATATGGGGGCATTTTTGAGACATTGGAATTTTCCTGAATGATGTTACAATAATAGATACAAGCCATTATGTATTTTCTCATAACTTACAAAATTGTGTGGGACAGAATGTAAACTATAACGTAAACTACAATCCACGCTTAATGGTAATGCTTCAAAATGTGTTCATCAATTGTAACAAATGTACCACACTAATGAAGGATGTTGTTAATGTGGGAAAGTATGGAAGGGGTAGGGAGTGGGGCATATGGGAATCCCCTATATTTTTTGTGTAACATTTATGTAATCTAAAGCATTTTTAAAAATAATTTTAAAATGTATTAAAAAATAAATAAAATTTAAATATAAATCAATTTATAAAGATAAAATTAATTAGTGGTTATGTAGGGCTGAGGAAGGAATGCTAAGGGGTGTGGAGTCTTTCTTTTTGGAGTAATGAAATTGTTCTAAAATTTTTAAGATGATGAATGTACAACATTGTGATTATACTTAAAGCCATTGATTATACAATTTGGATAGATGATATGGTATGTGAATATATCTCAATAAAACTGCTTAATAAACAAATAATTGTGTAAAAGTAGCTAGAAATAGCAGCTATGTACAGCAAGGGAAACAGAGGGATTGAAAGTGAGGAATCTTCTTGTTTGTTTGTTTGTCTGTTTTTTTGTTTATTATTAATATTATTGAAATAATGAAAATGCTCTAATAATGATTAAAGTGATAAATGCACAACTATGTGATTATACCAAATACCATTGCCTGTATACTTTGGATGAATTGTATGTTTTATTAATAAAATTGATTTGCTTAAAAAAAAAACAGTACCATAGACGTAAATGTAAGAGCTGAAACTATTATACTTTTAAAACAGACATAGGAGAAAATCTTTGTAAACTTGAGTGACCAAAATATCTTAGATAGGGCATAAAGAGCATAAACCATGAAAGAGAAAATTAATAAATTGGACTTTACAAAAATTAAAAACTTCTGCCCTTCAAAAACACTATTAAGAAAATGTAAAGGCAATCCACATACTGTAAGAAAATGCTATATATTTATGTATATTATATATATGATAAAGGACTGATATCTAACATATATAGATCACTCTTACCAATTTTTAATTATAAGAAAAGCAGTCCAATACAAATGGGTAAAAATTTAAATAGGTAATTCACAGAAGAAGATATATGAATGTACAATAAATGCATAAAAATATGTTTGATATGTTTAGTAAATGAAAAATTTAAATAACAATGAGATATTACTATACACCTACTAGAATGACTAAAATTAAAAATAGTGACCCTACCAAGTGATGGCAAAGTTGCAGAGGAATTGGAACTTCATACATTGATGGCCAGATTATAAAATGGTACAACCACTTTGGAAAACAGCTTGGCAATTTACTGTTTTAAGAAGTTACACACACACCTACCATATGATCCAGCTATTCTACTCCTAGATATTTCCCCAAGAGGAATGAAAACATATATCTCCATAAAGATGTGTACACAAATGCTTATAGAGGCTTTATTCATACGATGGAATACCACTCCTCAATAAAAAGGCACAAGCTACTGATGCACATAATACAGTGCTGTGCTGAGCAAAAGCAGCCAAACTGAAAACAGTACATAGATAATTCCACTTATATGGCATTCTAGAAAAGGCAAGTCTCTTCTATAGTGACAAAAAGTAGATCGCTGGTTGCCTGGGGCCCTAGGTGTCATGTGTATTTACTACAAAGTTTGCACAAGGGCTCTTTTGGGAGTGATGGAAATGCTCTGTATATTGATTGTGGTGGTTGCACAAATGCACGTGTTTTTCAAAAGTCACCAAACTGTGCACTTTAAATGAAAGCCTTCTGAGGACATCAGCAGCAGTCAGCCTCAGACAGGATGGCTTGGCCAACTGTCCACTCAAAGAGAATGCGATTGTTTCCCTGGAAAGGGGGTTAGAGAGGGAGAGAGAGAGATGGAGAGAGATGTCTTCTTACAAGTTTTTCTTATTTCTTTTTATACACTTCAAATTTATAGCAAACTATAGGCCCATGGTTAAAATTTAAAATACTCCCCAAATTCCAATTAGGAAAACAACTGTTTAATAAGGCATTTCAAATGTGATATGTGTGACACCAAACTCCTGAAACACTGGTCCCCTAGTCTTAACCACATTAGTAGACAATTACAAAAACCTTGGAGTCATGCTCAACTCCTTTTTTTCCCTCACACCTGACATGGAATCCATTTGCAAGTGCTATCAGTTAGCTCTGCCCTCCAGATACATACAGGATATGACCGTTTTCCTCTGCTACCTCCATGATCCAAACCACTGTCATCTCTTCCCTGAAAAATGTAGCACACACTCTAAATGGTCTCTTTGAATCTGTATACAACAGCCCAAGAGATAGTTGTAAAATATAATGCAGATGAGGTTACTATGACAGTTTCTTCTCACAGGGAAGAAAAAATAGAAACTCCATACCAAAGCACACAAGCCCTAAAGGATATGGCTCAAACCTGCCTCTGTAAATTAATCTCTTGCTAGGCTCTCTTGCTCTTGCAGTCAGCCATGTTGGTCTCCTTGCTTTTCTTCAAACACGCCATGCTCATTACCACCTCAGGCTTATGCACCTCTGTCTGAAAGTTTTTCATCCAGATCTTCCCCTGGGCTCACTCCCTTGCTTCCCTCAAGTGCTCAAGTACCAGCCACCCTCTACCCCGTAAACAGAATTTTCCCTGCTCTCCCCCCACCTCCGTTTTAAAATAGAACCCCTCACATGCCATCATTCTCTATCTCCTTACACTGCTTCTTCATAGCAACTATCACTGAAATTATCTATTTGTATACTTGCTTGAATGTTTCCCCCATTAGAAGGTAAGGTTTATAAGGACAGAAAGCTCTCTTAGTCACTAATTTAGCTCCCACACCTATGTGGTATATTAAATTATGTACCCAACAAAGACATTCCTGAGGGTGTGAAATCATTTGTAAATAGGAACTTTTAAAGATGGTATTTTTAGTTAAGTGTGGCCAACTACATCAGGGTAAATCTTAATCTGTATTACTACAGGCCTTATAAAGAGAAGAAACTGAGAGCCAAAATTCAGAGAAGCCCACACAGGAAGAAGCCGGAAGTCAGCAGAAACCAGAAAAGCAGACAAAAGAAGAGAGAGATGGCCATGTGACAGGGGTAGAGATGCAAACCAAAGAAGCCCAAGGATTGCAGCAAGCCAGACCAGAACAACACAGACTTTGGGGGGGAAGCATGGCCTTGCTGACACTTTGCAGCCTTATAAACCATGGGTCGATAAACTCCCTTTGTTGAAGCCAACCCATTGTGTGGTATTTGTCATAGCGGTCCTGGAAAACTAAGACAACCTAGAACATTGCTGTTTACATGATAGATAAATACACATCTTTGAAAGAATAAATAGATGTTTCATGTCCCTCCCCAACTGCCAGTCCTACTCCCCAGAAGCAACAACTTTTAATCCTTTTAGTTATTTCTTTCGATAGTTACCTGCGTATTCCAATGATATGTTCATACTTCTTCATTTATGCATTATAAACATTATTTATTTACACTAGGTGAAGGCTATATCATTGGCACTACCACCCCCACTTTTCCTTCCCCCATCCTTCCAGCATACTTGTATCACTATCTTTCTACCTTCTTTTTTTTTTTAGGAGGTACCAGGGATTGAACCCAGGACCTCGTACATGGGAAGCAGGCCCTCAACCCCTGAGCTACGTTGATTTTGTTTGTTTGTTTGTTTGTTTGTTTGTTTGTTTTTAGGAGGTACCGGGAATTGAATCCCAGGACCTCATACATGGGAAGCAGGTGCTCAACCACTTGAGCTACATTCGCTTCCCTGTATCACTATCTTTTGAAAAATAAATAACGTTACTATGACAGTGTTAAATTTTCTTGCTACGGAGCTGAGTAGCATACTATGATTATATTTTCTTTCTTGCGCAGATTTGTGTTCTCCCTATAGTTTCTAATTGCCTTTTATTTTATACTTAAAATTTGTTGTAAGAAGTAAGCCTAACTTTTTTTAATGCTCCATCATACTGCATATTCTAATACCCTCCTTCCCTTTATAAGGAGCCCAGCCTTACCTAGTTTCCATCTTCCTACTCCTCATTGGTCTTTTTCTAGTCTTGTGCACAGATGACAGACATCCTGACACTTCCCATAACTGCTTTCCTGGGTTGGACCATTGTTTCCTAAATCCCATCTCTTCCTCATTGATTTCTTCGAGTTTGTTCTGATTCCCATAGGAACTGTGGAGGCTCGCATCTCTCCAAGCCACCCATCTAAGGAGAATTTAGGTGTGTAGGGGACATGATTTATATTAATTATAATAACTTTCTTTTATAACTAACTCAAAACAACCCATGAAGCATATTTTTTTTAATTCCCATTTTATAGAGAAATAAATTGAGGTACAAAGATATTAAGTAACTTGCTCAAAATAGCAGGGCTTGGATTTGAACTCAGGACTGTCTAGCCCCAAAGTCTGATGAGCTATCATTTACTGAGATCTTACTACATGACAGACACTGTGCTGAGATAATGCACTTTACACATATTATCATCATCACACATCGTCCTCACCACATCCATACAGAAGGTGTTGACATGAAAGCTGTTGTCAAATATTGAAGGGCTGTCACTGGGAATAAAGAATTAAACTTACTAAAATAACTACAGAGAGCAGAACTTGGATGAGTGAGAAGAAGTTTACAGTGAGACAGATGTCACCTCAAAATAAGGAGTTTCTAACAGACTGAGCTATCCCAGAACAGATTGGGTCACTTTGTAAGATAGTGAGCTCCCCATCCCTGCAGATAAACAAGAAGAATCTATCTTCTTAAATAGATTGTAAAATCAACTTTGAGTTGTGAGATGATGAGCTAGGGAAGAGAAAGGAACTAACAGGTCGAGCCCTTAGTATGGCCAGACACGTGTGCTTTGTATACAGGCTCTCATGAAAAAAGTATGATGCATAAATTCTTATTTATTTGGCATCTGGGAAAGGCTCAAGAAAACCAAATTACTAAACCAAGACCACACAGTTAATACATAATGTAAAGTCCAAGTTTGCCTACTCCATGCTATGTAGGAGATTTATAATCCTTTCAGGCCCAACATTTCCTTTTAGACACTGTAGCAGTTTGATATAGTTATGAATTCCAAAAATAGATATTGGATTATGCTTATAAACTGGTCTGTTCCTCTGGGCATGATTAAGTTATGAATAGGGCTTTGATTGGGCTGTGTCAGTAGGTGGGCAGGGACTCAGAGATAAAACTACATGGCAGCGCAGAGGAGTTAGCTGGAGTTGTTTTTTGTTTTGTTTTGTTTTGTTTCTTTACATTCTCATTTTGCTTTATTTAAAATAATACAGTAATTTGTTCTAACCAAGAAGCCTAAGGTCTATATGTCTAGTTTACTTTAATGAGAGTAAATTGGAAACAACAACAAAGCAAATTCCACCAATTCCATACACCCACATTTTCATTTTAAAAGGTGTTGGAGTTCTGAAGCTGTTTTAATGCTGGAGCCCAGGGAAGCAAGCACACAGAGGAGCTTGGTGGTGAGAAAGGAGACAAGGCCCCGGGAAGAGACGAGCTGTTCGCCTGATAGTCTACAGCTGGCCTTGTGGAGAGACGCAAGCCTGAGCCCAGAGAGAGGCAAGCACCAGGAAGAGAGGAACCCAAGAAGCCTGAACTCTTGGCAGATGTCGGCAGCCATCTTGCCCCAACACGTGGCAATGGATTTTGGTGAGGGAAGAAACTTATGCTTTATGACCTGGTAACTGTAAGCTTCTACCCCAAATAAATATCTTTTATAAAAGCCAACAGATTTCTGGTAATTTGCATCAGCACCCCTTTGGTTGACTAATACAGACATCTTCCACCCTCACAGACCTCTTTAAAAGATCCTATCTGCTCAACTAAATGTATCTATTAGGCAACACTTGTTAATCAAAGGCACATGCCCCTGTCAACCAGAGGGAAAAGGCTGATAGAATCCAGGCCAAAGCAAAGGCAAACAATACTCCTGATGACGTGGTCGGACATAGCCTTTCTGTATTTTAATATTAAAATAACTTTCAAACCTAGTGACTACCTCCCAAGATTCCTGCTGAAATAAGGACCCTGTATTAGTCAGCCAAAGGGGTGCTAATGTGAAATACCAAAAATCGTTGGTCTTTATAAAGGGTATTTATTTGGGGTAGAAGTCCACAGAACCAGGCCATAAAGCATTAAGTTTCTCTCTCACCACAGTCCATTGTCACGTATTGGAGTAAGACAGCTGCTGACATTTGCCAGGGTTCAGGCTTCTTGGGTTCCTCTCTTCCCGGGGCTGCATTTCTCTCCAGGCTTAGCTCCTGTTTCCTCCACAAAGTCAGCTGTAGACGATCAGGCGAACAGCTCGCTTCTCTTTTCCTGGGGCCTTCTTTCCAACATCAAAACTGCTTCTCAAAAACTGTTTCAACTCTGTTCTTGCCATGCCTTTTATATTTGATTCCCCACCCACCAAGGGGTGGGGCTCAATGCCTTACTGATGTGGTCCAGTCAACGCCCTAATCATAACTTAATCATTCTCAGATTAACAGATCAGTTTACAAACATGATCCAGTTATATTTTTGGAATTCATAATTACATCAAATTCCCAAACGGCTATAGACCCCAAAGTAAAAATCGATTTAACAGTTTTATTTTTATTATTTACGGAGAAGTATTATTTTTGACTGAACACTTTTTTGTGTGTGTAGTGAGTTCTTTTTATCTTCTGCCTCCATCCTCCTTGATGTAATCCAAATCTTGAACTTCATTTAAGATCCACTTAAAATCTCCTCCATGACATTTTCTACCATGGAATTCCCACAGCACTTACATTAGAGTCACAGTCTTGAACTACTCCCTAATAACATCTCACTTTCTCCCTTAAATATCCTATTCTATAGTTTCTACCTCGAGGCTATGTATTGGCCAGTGCCCTCTCAGTTGCAAGTGACAGAAACCAACTCAACTTGCCTTAAGCTAGAAAGAAAATGTAATGTATTAGCTTAAGTAACAAGAAAGGCTATGTGTAGTTGTTGGGGATTGAATCATGTACTACACAAAAGACATGTCCAATTCTTAATGGGCATTCCTGGGGGGCAGTGAACCCATTTGTAAATAGATCTTTTGAAGATGCTATTATTTGTTAAGGTGTGGACTCATTTGTGAATAGGATCTTCAAAGATCCTGTTTATATGAGGCCAAATTGAATCAGGGTGAGTCTTAATCCATGTGACTAGAGTCTTTATAAGGCAGAGGAAATTCAGACACATCAGTCAGCAGAAGCCACAAGTCAACAGAAGCCAGAAACCAGAAGAAGCCAGAGAAGGAAGCAGATCTCAAGAGTGTCATATAAATCACATGGAGAGGGGAGAAGAGAGAAAGACATCGTATATTAGCAGTTGAGGACCACGCAAGGTCCCACTTCACAGACCAGGTTAAAGATGGACTTGGGTGGGATGTCAATTCCTGTGCAACTGAATAACCTATGTTTCCCCAATCATACATACTCCTCTTTATGCCTCAAAACCCTTTTCATGAAATTGTGATCAGTTTTGCATCTACTTCCCTGGTATGGCTCAGGGGACTCATGGAATGTTGAAAAGAGCCCAGGTATTGGAGTTAGACATGTTTGCACCCAAATATCAGCTCCATCACTGACCAGGTACATGACTTTACCTGCCAGAGTCTCACTTTCCTAATCTGTTAACGTGATGCCTATCTCACAGGGTTATCCTGGAACGTAAATGAAATTGCACATGAGAAAGCTCCTAGCTCATAGTAACTTGCAGGGGACTGGTGAGTTCCCCTTCCCCTTAGTATTTCTCCATTGCTTTTAGAAGAGTTACCCAAGGTAGGACCCATGCCCCAATCCTTTCTGCTTTCCCAGGACCTAATCAAGTGCCAAGCTCTTAAGTCTTTGTTGAATGAATAGTTGAAGAAGTGAGTGAATAAAGAAAGGAATGAATAATTAGGCTAATTAATGGGTGAACAAAGAAATAGATAAGGAATGAGTAAACTATGCTCTCATAATGAAAAAGAAAAATTGGAAGTTGGATGTCACATATGCGACACCATGACATCAAAACACTCCAACAAACCAACTTGATCCTACATACAAATTTCCAAAGAAATTGCTAGTGAAAATACTGTGTAGACACAAGAAGTATCTTTGTTCTCAGTAATCACTGCTGCAATCCATTGACTATCTGTAGGCTTGTTGGGTGGGATGCTAAACATTTTATACAATTGTCCTGTGCAACAGCTTCCTAAGGTAAATGTTATTCTTCATTTGGCAAATGAGGAAACTGAGGCCCAAAACATCAAATCACTTGCCCAAGGAGACAATCAAGTGGCATACCTAGGATTTGAACTTACATTTATCTGTTTCTAAGACAAAATGCACTTTTTTGCCATTTAGGATTCAAGTCTGGGCACTCTAGGCCTGCAGTTAGTTACATAAAAGAAGAAAGGATAACACTAAGTGAAACCCTTGTCACAGCTGTATTTCCTTTCTTGTTCACGTGAACAAATGACACCCAGCAGTGATACATTAAATGGCATTTTCCTTTTCTGCCTTTTTGGAGAATGGTGTTCTCCACTGTGCTCTTTCCTACTCTTGGATCACAGCTGGGACTGATGGACAGGTCTTACCTTTTGCACACAACCACCCATTCATGAACTCTTTGGTTTGCCACTAAACAAGGCACTTGACCGGAAGCTGGATTTGAGAACAGGCTTGATCGTTCTCCCTCTTTACCTGCCTTCTCACGTCCTTCAGGGAGAAAGGAGGTGAACATCCTGAATAGAAATAGGACTTCTGAGTAAAGAGAGAAACTGATTATCTTCCCAGGAAAAAAGAAAGGTCAAGTACTGCCTTTATCCAGCCTCTGTCTATTATAAGCAAGATATATGGACCTCACACATACCAGGATTCCTCATTGGTCTCTGAGGATTGTAACCAGTACACACTTTGGCTAGCTAGGATTCAAATCCCAGCTCTGCCACTTACAAGCTGGGTATGCTTGGACATTTTATATTCTTTGAAACTCAGCTTTCTCAACTTGTAAAGTGCAGATCATAATACCTACCTCACTGGACTATCTCTAGGATTAGGTGAGAAATTGAATTGGTGGAAGTATCCAATATGTGGTGGAGCCGTGGAGCGAATGGCCAGCTGGTGAGTGCACATTGGCCCTGGAAGTATGGAGACCATGAGCAGATGATTGACATGAATGGGGTAATGTTGTAGGGCTGCTCAAAGGAAGTGGAATTCAAGGAAGTTAGATCTATAAGGGAACCATTTTAATTTTCCTGGTGTACATGAGGGATAGAGAGGCAGATTTGGGCTCAAGGGGAAAGTTGGAGGCACCCGATACCTTCTCTGCCTTGGTCCTGGAATCCAGACTATATTTTTATCTATTTCTGGAATTATCTCCTATAGAATCCAAGGGCAAATTGAGATGGGCTCAAGCAGCAGCTCCACTATGCCTTGCTGTTCAACCTTGAGAAAAACCATATGAAGTATGACTACACTTAGAAAGAGAATTTATTCTCACTCCAGTTTCCTAAATATGCTCTCTTGACTACCCAAAATATTGCAATGCCTTCTACCTCACCTTCTACATGATGGTCTGACCTGGTTTTTCTAGAAATAATAATGTCTTTTAGATGAGGGAAAGGTATGAAGCATCTTCAGCTAATTCTACCAAGAAAAAAGAAAGTTTAGAGTTAAATAATCGTTCAGTAACAATTGGTATTCAAAGAATTCAGTAATAATAATAATGGAAAAGGATGGACGATTGGTCTAAATCAGCTGGAAGATCTACATCTTCCCAATTCCTCAAGAAATTGTTCAGTTCTCCTCTCTACTTGGAGATGTGTAAAAGCAGCTTTGAATGTAATAGAGCCTTTAAGACTGAGAAACTCAAATGGGTGTTGCCACAAAGTCACCATTTAACAGTGCTATTCAGGAAGGAAAATAAAGAGGAAGTTGCCATGGAAACCTCTGTAACACCTGGCACAGCACCTCTGACTCACACAGCTGTATCTTAAAGAAACACAGACATAAGTTGATGCTTTTATCCAATTCCAGGGACCAACTGTGCCTTCTTAGTGCACAGTGAGGGGGCATCTATTGACATGCATCAATCATTTTACAAGTAAGAAACAATGAGAGAAATGCAGCCTCTCATACCTCAAATGCACTTTTATTCTACCCTAAATGCTCATCGTATTCCCAATTTGGGAAAATCTATTTCCTCCTCCTCAATTATTTCTGTTTCTGGTGTAACATAGGAGAGATTTGTCCCCTAAATTCAGTCTTTGCAGGAACTGCACAGTGTTGATATAAGAAAAAGGTGACCAATTTAAATATATGGGAGGGCAAAGTTTGCAAGTGTGAAATTCACAGACACAACACACCAGGAAGGACCCATATTGGAAGTCAGAAATCTGGGTGTGATCTTGCAGTCACGGATAGCTGGCTAGTTATTTCTCCTCTCTGACTTTCAGTGTCCTCACCAGATGCATCTGTCTATGAAAATACCTACATCCACCAGGTGACCCTAAGAATTCAGTTAGATAATTTGGAGGGGAAAGGTCATTGTAAAAAGTGAGAACTGAAAAAAAAGTGAGAACTGCCATTTATTGAGTGCCTATGATGTACTAGTCACACAGGGACAACTCAATATTTTTTAAGTGTGAAGTGCAAGGCAAATGTAGAGCATCAGAAATGGATAACAAAGACCTTAAATATCAAACTAAAGGGTGTGAGTTTCAGGAGTGGATGTGGCTCAAGCAGTTAAGCGTCTGCTTCCTACATGGGAAGTCTCAGGTTCAGTTCCCAGTGCCTCCTAAAAACAAACAAACAAAAAACAGACAAACAAAAAACCCGAAGATAAAACCAACTCAGGGGAGCCAATGTGCCTCAGTGGTTGAGTGCCAGCTTCCAAAAGACAAGGTCCAGGGTTCCATACCCCCCTCCGGTACCTCAAAAAAAAAAATTTCACACTCAGAACTGGGCCTTAAAAGTGTCTTTCAGGGCAAGGTGGAAGGTAGATGGAAACAAAGGGTGTGGAGAGAGAAGAGTGGGGAGGCCATTACAATAGTCCAGAAGAGAAATGGTGAGGTCCTGAAAAAGGACAGTGGAATGCCATCATTAAATATAAGATCTTCAATGAAGCTCTATGAACAAGATGAGGCAATGTGGTCTGGATGAAGGTCCAGTCAGTGAAGTAATATCTGCTCAATGGTGACTCGGAAAGGAAAAGAATTCAGCCATGTTCTAGCAGTCCCAATAATGTTGCAATTGTTTAAAATCCTTTATGGGATAGTGAGTCCTGGGGTACACCTCCCAGGTCCCCCCTTCAGGGCCAAGGTACTTCTTTCACCCTCACCCAGGAGTGCTGGCTGCTGAGGGCTCATAGGTGTGTCTCTCCCCAGGAACTGACCTCAGCTGCAAAGAACTACCTCAACCAGTATCTGGTCCCTTCTACTGGTCAATGCGAGGGTATAAAAACTCAGACCCCTTAATTCAGGACATCCCAGCTCCTGAAGATCAGGATCACCAGAGACCTCTATGTAGCCCCAACACAGCCCACCTTCTTTACCAGCACAATTCAGCTCCCCCTGGCTTCCTCGCAAGTGTTCCTCCTGAAAGCTCTCCCCAGATAAACCTCCTTCATGTAGACTCTGTCTCCAGGGACTCTAACCTAAGATAGTCTACAAAATTATTTCCAACTCCACAGTGGAACTTTGACTTGGAGCCATAGTCTCAGATTTGCATTTGTAAGAACCTAGATGGCACTCTCTAACAATAAAATATAACCAAGGTATATAAAATAAAGAAGAGAGTCCCTCCACAAATGTAATTCCCATCCGATTTTTAAAATGACGAATCTGATGTGAAAATAAATTTGGGTCCAACTGCATTAAAATAATATTAGGAAATGCATGTTTATATTCCAGTCTAGGGTGTGGAGTAATCCTTCAAGCCATGATATTTTACCCCCACCCAAACCACCATCATTAGTGAAGGTCATAATAATTGCAGCCCCATGGAGAGATTACGACCCAGAACAATCAGAGAAGGGTGAAGGAACTGGAATCTATTATGATAATGAAAACCAGCCTAGTGCCAATAAGAAAAAAAGAAAACATTTATTAAAGTCCCAAAGACAAATAGAATTTGAACCACACAAGGAACCAGAGAATGAAAGATATGAAGGAATGTATTAGCTCTATTCATTTGGACTGAGTCACCAAATCTCTTTATCAACAGGAATTTAATTTTAGAGGCTAGAGTCAAAAGATAAAGAGACAAGCTGAAGCTGGGACTTGGCCTTTTCATTTTAAGGCCCCCAAATACCTGCATCTATCTTTAGCCCATATCAGTTGCAATGGTTTATTGAGGATTTCATATGGGAGGGATCACGCCACGTACTTTTCATGGATTCACACATTTATTTCTCACAAGAGCCCTATAACTTGGGTTCTAGTATTATGGTTCCCATTTTTCAGAGGTGGTCAATGAAGCAGAAGATTAACTAAATTCTCCCCAAAGTCTTGCTCCCCCACACTAGTGAGGAGGAAGCCTGGGGTTGGAACATGGGGCAGCCTGAATCCTGAGCTCCAGGTTTGAACCTCAAGTTCTATTCACTAAGAAAACTTTAATTCTTCCTTTTCTCTACACTGCCCTTATACTTCTTCCTGTCCAGACTCTGTGCACACATCCTGACTGGTGTGTGTTCTGCCTCTCTCCCATGCAAATCCATCTTGGGGTTTGAGGGGATCAGTGCAGAAAGCCCCTTTCTCCCACACTAAGTTAGGGATTAATTAATCGAGAACTAGATAGAGATGAACACATCAGCTTTGTTTCTGATATAAACTACGGTGGAGGCTGTGGCTTGGACCTGGGGCAAGTGAGCTTGACAATAATCCCCTGAATTGCATTTACCCTCAAAACTGCAGGGTTACATGGTAGGAGAGAAGAGTCTTTCCTGCCAAGATCACCAAAACGCAGAAAACAGATAAAGATTGTGCCTTCTCCGCAGGCAGGCAGAGCTAAAACAGCAAAAAGAGAGAGAACAGCTCTACCAGACAAAGGAATAAGTGTTCCTCTTATTCCTACTTCTGTTAACCTCAGTTCTAACCATGTATCTCTTGCAAACCTTGGCTGATTCCCTATACCTTCAAGATCAAATCCACCCTTTCTAATGAGATATCTAAGGTCTTCCTCCCTGTGGTAGTCATTAGAGTGATTCACCCATATTGCCAGCTCCTCTCTTTCCTCTATGGGAAGATTGCACTTTCCTATCCCCTTCAAGTTAGGTATGGCCAAGGGGCTGAGCCTTGGCCCATAGAATGTGAACAGGTGGAAGCCTACAAAAGCCAGGACATTCACCATTTTCCAATCCCCTTGCCACAGTGAATGATGATGACACAGGTGGTGCAGGCTCTATCAGGGACATCATAGAGCAGAGCGCTCAGTTGGCTCATGATGGACACGTAGCATGAATGAGGAATAATCATAAGATGCTTAAGCCACTGAGATTTAGAGGTTGTTACTGCAGCATGACCTAACCCATCCTGACCAATGTACTACTAGCCCCTAATACCTTTTCCACGCGATATGATTTCTAAACATGAGATGTCACTTCTTGACTCTGCTTTTGCCTCCATTCACAGGTCCCTCAACATCAACCCAGATCAAATATATCCCCTCCTCCATAAAGGTCTCTTTGTCTCTGGCAGGCAGAAGTAGATGCATGCTCCAGCTCAGCTCAGCAAACATTTGATGAGTGACTAAGTAGGGGGTCTGTGGCTAGACATAACCTATGTCTATTTTAAAGACCCTTGGGCTGTGGGAAGCCTATAGCATTTTCTTTTTTATTCCAAATGATGTTGCTTCTCCCTACAGAAAAAGCCGAAGCTTATTATCCATGGTCCCCCTATATGGGAGATGCCAGGTTTTTCTTCAGCCCAAGGGAGGGATTTGGTATTTTCCTCAAGGCATTCAGTGAATGTGCCAGGCATTCTACTTCAGGAGCTCAAGGAGGAGCTGGAGAGGAGGCAGCACAGGGAAGACGAGGAGGCACATGGCGCAACATATGGCAGCAGTGGCACCATGCTAATTTGGCAGCACTTGCAATGTCCATGGGAATCACTTGGAGAATAGATTACATTGCTACCCACATAGCAGGCAACAAGAGAGGAGACAAAATGAGACCAGGGTGCTGTGCCAAGACCATGATACAACACTGGGCATGAATGTGCCAATCTGCCTAAAGCCATGGTTCTCAACCCTGGCTGCACATGAAAATTACCTGGAGAACTTTGGAAAAGGCCAGTGCCTAGGTTGCATGCCAGACTAGTTAAAGTAGAATTTCTAACAGTGGGGCCCAAGGGTCTGCATTTCTTTTCTTTTCCTTTTTTTCATGTTTTTATTGGAGAAGCTGTAGGCTTATAGAAAAATCATGCAAAAAATATAGAGTTCCCATATACTGACCCACCCCCTACTATTAACACCTTGCATTAGTTTGGTAATTACAATATTTTACAATTGATCAAAGAATGCTATTATTGTAGTAATAACTAACCAAGGGTCCATGTTCTCCTTTAGGGTTCACTGTTTGTGTTGTGCAGTCTTATGGTTATTTGTTTTTTAATTTTTATTCTAGTAACATCTATTTTAACCTGAAATTGTAACCACATTCAATAATATGATTCAGTGCTGTTAATTATGTTCACAATGCTATGCTACTATTACCACCATCCGTTAATGGCAGTTTAGATTCTTCACGTGCTTCATGTGCAGCCAGGGTTGAGAACCATCCCCTAGAGCACAGGCTTTCCCTGATCTTTCCAGCAGAGCCCAGGAGGCCAATGGCGAGTGTGACATGGCAGGTCTTATAGCCTTGGCAGCACTCATAGAGATTCTGAGGTTGGCATTTTAAAAACTCAAGGAAAGATGAGTTAGTATTTAATGGTTAACCTCTCTGCAAAACCGTGGTGGAACACACCTTAGAAAATCGTTTCATTTCATCGTCACATGGCCTTCATGGGATGGCTGCCCTTTCTGAGAAATGAAAACACTCAGAGAAATGAGGTGAAACCATGTTCCTGTAGCTAACAGGCAGCACCCAGGATTCAGTTGGAGAGTCCTTTTTCCTCTATGCCAATGGTTTTCAACTTACAGTGGGGCTTAACGTGCCACAAAGGTCTGATTCAAATTTCATTTTGAAATGCACTTTTTACAATTTCCAAAACCATAATATAGAAGCACACACCCTAAACGTCTCATCTACAAAACTGTGCTCTCCCATATGGACTCATGTCGGTGTAGACATCCAAGGAAGGATTTTCTGCCGCCTCTGCATTTACAGCTCAACAGCTGGTAAATGGGTCACTGAATAGAAGGATTAGAACTCCATGGTGGTCTTAAAATAAAATCAGGCATGGCTGAAAGGGGTAGTCTAATCTAGGGACTGAATAACTAGTAAACCCGGAGGTGGATGAGGATTGTGGTTAATAGTGCAAGTACAAGAATGTTCTTCTATGAGCTAGAACAAATGTACATCACTATTACAAGGTGGTAAGAATAAAATGACACATGGGGGACAGGAAGCGGGTGTGGCTCAATCGATAGAGCTCCCGTTTACCATATGGGAGGCCCTGGGTTCGCTTCCCGGGGCCTCCTTGTGAGGGCAGGCCGGCCCGTGTGGCGCGGTGGGCTGATGCAGCAGGACCTCACAGCAGGGGGAAGATAAGCAGACACAGAGGAGACACAGCAAATGGACATAGGGAACACAGGCAGCAAGGGGGGGATAAATAAATAAATAAATAAATCTTAAAAAAAAAAAATGATACATGGGAAAAATACAATTAATGTAACTTATGGACTATAATTAACAGCAATATTGTAATATTCCTACATCAATATCAAAAAAGGCACTGTATAGCAACACTAAGGGTCAATAATAGGGGAGTATGAGATTTTTTCTTTTGGACTAAGGGAAATGTTCAAAGGTTTACTGGGCAGTGACCACACAACTCCGTGATGAAAATGAGAGCCACTTAGTGTGCACTTTGGATGGATTATACAAGGCATGGGACTGTGTAACACAGTGAACCATGTGGTAGAAGATGGACTGTGGTTACCAGTACAAATATGAGACTGTTCCCTCATGAACAATAACAAATGTACAATGTTAATGCATCATGTTAATAATAGAGGGTGTAAGGAAAAAATACACCAAGTGTACACTGTGGACCATAGTTAGGGGTAATAGTCTGATGATGTTCTTTCATAATCTGTAACAAATGTTCCACAACAATGTAAGGTGTTGGTAGAGGGGTGATGTATGGGAATTCTGCACATTATGCATGATTGTTTTGTAAGCTCACAACTTCTCTAATATAAATAAATAAATAAATAATAAAATCAGGCATGGGCATGTCCACACTCCATAAAATTGCTCAAGTGAGTATATAAATACAAATCATGAGCCTGTATCCTTGGATAAAGGCCAAGTAGGCCTGCTCAGAATAAGTACCCCTCAAAGTGCAAATCCAGGTATGCAACCCGGTAGGCTTTACATTCAGTTTGGGGAATTCACCTCTAAAATTGACTAAGCTGAAAAAGACCTGTTGGATAAGGTCCCAGTGTTTCCCTGCTCACCACTGCTGATAAAGGGTTCATAATGAACTTGCAACTTAAAGCTTTGGTCCAATATGCAAAACATAAGTGTGACCATTCTGAAACTCATAAAGATGGTCATTGCATTAAAAAAAATTAAATCATATCATAAAATACTAAATAGTAGGGATGCTAAATGGACCTAAAGTCTATTCATTGACTTCCTCCAAATTGTTCACTTGCAATTAAGCAGTGCCAATATGCTTATCAATAGATGAATGGATAAACAAATGTGGTATTCATACAGTACAACATTACTCAGCCATCAAAGGAAATGGAGGGGAGGTTTTTTGTTAGTGTTTTTTGTTTGTTTGTTTTTTTGTTTTTTGTTTTTTTTTTTGAGGTACCAGGGTCAGAATTGAACGCTGGACCTCTTATGTGGGAAGCCGGCACTCAACCACTGAGCCAAATCGGCCTCCCTGAGTTAGTTTTTTCATTTGTTTTGCTTGTTGTTTTTGGTTTTTTAGTTTTTTGTTTGTTTTCTCAGGAGGCGCTGGGAACCGAACCCCGGATCTCCCATGTGGGAGGCGGGCACTCAACCGCTTGAGCCACATCCGCTCACTGGAAATGAGGTTCTGATACATGCTACTACATGGATGAACCTTGAAGACACCATGTTGAATAAAATAACCCATACACAAAAGGACAAATATTGTATGATCTCCCTTATATGAAATAGCTAGGATAAGGAAATTTCGTGAGATAAATAGTGGAATACACCAGAGACTTGGGGGTGGGGGGAAGAGTTATTGCCTAATGGATGCAGTTTCTGTTTGAAGTGAGGAAAAAGTAGGAGTAATGACTGTTCATGAGGGCAGCACAATAATGTGAATGCAATTAATACTACTGAATTGTACACTTGAAAATGGTTAAAATGGGAACTTTTGCATTGTCCATGTTACTACAATTTTTAAAATTTTAAAATTGCCAATATATCATTAGCGATTCAACAATTTTTAAATGTTGAAATTTTGAATTATGAAATTTTGTACTATACTTTCAAGCAGCTTAGTTGTTTTAAATTGATGGATATCTTGAGATATTGGAGCCGTTAAAAACAAAAGTCTGACACTTACAGCTACTTCTCTGTGTGAAGCAAAACTTTCTCAACATTGAACAACCAAAACAAAATAGAGGACAAAGCAGGATGCTGAGGATCATAGACAACTGCCTTTCACAAACCTCAGTTTCAAATTATGAATTCACTGAAACTGTTTCACCATCCTCACTGATGGTTGTTAGCATGAGCAATTGTTATTATTTGAACTTACAAAATAAACATGGACTAACAAATTACTACCTGTGTTTTTTTTTTTTAATATGAGTGTTCTTTCCACATAAGTTACCATTTTCTTTAAAGAGTTTTGAAAATTTTAAAATCACTGACTTATGTTAGGCAAAAATATTAGTTACAGAGAATTAAAACCACTCTATGGACAGAAGAAATAGTTTATTAAGCAGTTAGGTGGTGAGTGCCTGTGTGTGTGTGTGTGTGTGTGTGTGTGTGTGTGTACACATGG
Source organism: Cabassous unicinctus (assembly GCA_029593785.1). Lineage (NCBI taxonomy): Eukaryota > Metazoa > Chordata > Mammalia > Cingulata > Chlamyphoridae > Cabassous > Cabassous unicinctus. Next base: position 17,915 of record JAQZBX010013928.1, on the reverse strand, counting down.
GCAGGCCTGTATCCACTCATATGCCCATGTATTTTGCATACCAAATTACAAGCACTCTTCTAGCTATAGCCAAACCCTTCTCAACGGAGTATCGTTAAAATAAAGAACAATGCAGGAGGACTTGGAAGACTGCCAAGCTCTAGTTCTTAACTCTTTTTTGGTCTGATTCGCACATCCTTTTATCCTCTTCTCCATCTCACCACATCCTATGTTGACCCATCCCAGACCAATACCCCTTATGTAGAGCTGATATACTATCATGTGCTTTCTTGGCCCTCTGTTTTTAATTACTCAGAGGTTCTTCATAGATATCATCTGCCTTTAGCCATAGTGTATTCCTTCCATGATATTTGGGCTGTGCTAACTGTGTCTGTCCCTGATTGTTATTGCACAGGTCCATGCAAATGTGGGCTTCTTGGATGCAACTCTCTTCCATGCCATCTCATCCTGATGATGCAATCACAAAATCCACACAATGGACCCAGAGCTAAGGTCCAGGTCTCTCCCATGTGGCCCCTGTTTCTTTTGACACAAACAAGCAGCCTGATGAGAGGGCATTTCAAGCAGTGGCAATGCCACTTTATTAATTGTATGTCCTTGGACATATGACATATCTGAGATACAGTGTCCTCAACTCTAAAACTAAAATCCTGACTTTGCAAGATTGTCGTGAGCATTGAATGGGTTTTGGAAGTAATGTGCTAAAATATAAAATTGCCTGACAAATGCGTTGTATTTTTTAAAAATGTGTTGAATTTTTTGTTTCAGGGATTGTCAAAGCAGTTGGGATAGTCTGTGTCCTCTTCAAAGTTTTCACTTTCTACCTAAAAAGGCAAACAGAAACATTCTATGATTACTTACTGAAAGTTTTCTAATTTTTTCCTTGACAGATAGCATCATCTGATGTTTGCTGTTCTTGATAAAATATATAGAGCATCTCATATTTTTCCCACTTAAAAGAGTAAATGTAAGGCAGCTTTCAACCTTTTATCATCCATTCTCCCTCTTATTATTTTAATAAGTCTCTTAAAACTAAACCTTTTTTTCCTTCCTTTTTCATGTTTCTTCTCTTCCACCTTGAACACATACTTAAGCAAATATCCAGTCCCATTTCAAACCACGAGATGGAAAGTAAAGTGGGAAAAGTGTTGGATTTAGAGACAGAGGATTTATGTGGCCATCTCCTTCCTTTGGGACATGGGCAAGTCATCTAACCCTCTGATGCTGTGAAATGAGTAAAGACACCCCCTACCTCCCAGAGGTTGGGGCGAGGAGCTGATGAAACGCTGGAGGAGGAAATGACGTTTGCAAACTGGTGTGTTCTGCACACGTGTGCCCCTGTGCATACCCATCTCCCTGGGAGGCCAGAGTCCTAGGCATGGGAGAGTGGGGTTTTGCTCAGAAGCACAGTGTAGGAAATGCAAGGTCTACATTCACTGTGGTTCTTTGCAGGCACACATCTTGGGTGGGGGGTGTTGGAGCCTCTCCAGAGGCACTGCCTGTGCCAAAAGAAAGGCCCAAACCTCTCCAGTACCACAGACCTTTGTAGAAAAGCAATTTACATTTAACCCAGGATGGGAGATTGAATCATAACCCCCACAAAGACATTCTCAAGTCCTATCACCTGGTTCTGAAGGTGTGAGCTCATACGCACAAAGGCCTGGAAAAGCCTTCTCCATGTACAGATGCATCTACAAGCCAAGAAACCCAAAGGATTGCCGGCAAGCCTGCTCCAGAATGTTACAGATGCTGGGAGAAAGCATGGTGTGCCAAGACCTTGATTTTGGATTTGAGCCTCCAAAACTATGAGACAATAAATCACTATTGTTTAGACCAACCAGTCTGTGGCATTTGTTATAGCTGCCCTGGCAAACTGATACACCTAGGAAGGAAGGCAACCCTGCTTTCAACTGCAGCGACAGCTGCACATCAAGAATTTCATTCCACAAACATTCTGAGCCCCTACTCTGGGTCCAGCCTGGTACCTGGCACTGTAGCTAGAGAGGAAAAAGACACAGACTTTCAACAATCCCAACCCCCCCCCCAAATATTTATGGAGTGTTCTAGGTGCTGGGGATACAGCAGAGGCTAAAACACACAAGTGCCTGTTCTCATTAAGCTGACATTTTCAGAGAGAAAAACAGACAATAAAAAGGAAATACAAATGAAAAAATTATTTTAAAAAATTGTTTTAGAAAGTGATGATCACTATGAAGAAAAGCAAATGAGCTGATAGGATAAAGAGCAATGGAAAGTTATAGATATAGGATGGCCAGAGGAGGTCTCCCTTAGAAGGTGACAACTGAGGGATAAGAATGAGTATGAAAATGAGTGAGAATACTCTTAAGAGTTTGGGAGATAGCACATTGGTTAGAGAATGGGATGTGAGATATCAATCCGCCTTTTGTAAACAATTAATATGTGCAATGAACTGTGCTGAGTTAATTGATTTCCACTTATTTAATCCTCACAAACCACGTGGCAGCAACTGCATCAACTTTGGTCACCCGTGCCAAGGACAGTGTATGGCACATAACAAGAACTCTAATAAAAACAGAATGAGTAAAAATATAGATGAATAAAACAGAATTCATCAATTCCTTTTTATGAATAAGGGAACTGAGGCCTGTCTTTAATTTCTTGATAATTTTTTTAATTTATCTTATTTTAAAAATATGAGAAGTGAGAAAAATCCCATTTATAATAGCAACTAAAAGATACAAATATCTAGAACTAAATCTAATCAAGGATATAAAGAACTTGTACACAGAAAGCTACAAAACATTGCTAAAAGAAATCAAAGAAGATCTCAATAAATGAAAAGACATTTCATGTTCTTGGATTGGAAGATGAAATATTGTTAAGATGCCAATTCTATCCAAAGCAATTTACAGATTCAATGCAATAGCAATCAAAATTCCAGCACCCTTCTTTATAGAAATAGAAAAGCCAATCATCAAATTTATATAGAAGGGTAAGACCACCTGAATGGCTAAAGCCAACTTGAAAAAGAAGAACAAAATTAGAGGACTCACAATTCCACTTCTAAAACTTATTACAAGGCCACAGTAATCAAAACAAAAACTGAGAAAGTTTATTGCTAAAAGACCTTACCTTCAAGAAATATTAAAGTAAGTTCATCAGGCTGAAAAAAATGACCCCAGATGGTAACTTGAGTACAAAGGAAGGAAGCAATAGCATTGGAAAAGGCAAATATGATGGAATATGCAAAAGACCACATTTGTGTATTCTCTTTTCTTCTCTTAATTTCCTTAAAATATATAAGCTTGCTTAAAACAATAATTATCACACCATATTGTTGGGTTTATAGCATATTTAGATATATGTAAATAAATCACACAAAGAAGAGATAGGAAATGGAGCTATATTGGAGCAAAATTGTTCTATAAATATATTTTTGGAATTAAGTCAGCATTAAACAATGTAAATTTTGTTAAGTTAAGATGTACATTGTAATCCCTAAAGCAACCCCTAAAAAATAACTCAAAATATAGGTTAAAAAGCAAGAGAAGAATTAAAATGGTAAGCACAAAAAAATTATTTAACCCAAAAGAATGCAATAAAGGAGAAAAAGAAAACCAAAAAAGACATGAGACATAGAGAAAACAAATAGCAAAATTGTAGATGTAAATCTAACCATATCAGTAATCATATTAAATATTAATGGACTAAAAATTCCAAACAAAAGGCAGAGATTATCAGACTCAATAAAAAAGTAAGATCCAACTATATGCTGTGTTTATATTTAAAATGCAAAAAGTTGAATACTTAAGTTGAAAGTAAAAGGGTGGAAAAAGATTTGCCACCCAAAAAGTAACTTTAAGAGAGCTAGAGCAGCTATATTAATATCAGGCAAAATAGATTTTAAGACAAGGAATATTACTAGAGACAAAAATAGGCATTTCATAATGATAAAAGAGTCAACTCATCAGAAAGATATATCAATTATAAATCTATGTGTATCTAAACCAAAGCCACAAAATACAGAAGCAAAAACTGATAGAATTGGAAAGAGAAATAGACAATTTAACAATTTTAGACACTGCTTAGAGGGAAATTCACAGTTTTAAATACTTACATAAAAAGAAAAAATATTGAAAAATTAGTCTAATGTTCCACTTCAAGGGCCTAAAAAAAAAAAGAAGAAGAAGAAGAAGAAGAAGAAGAAGAACAAACCAAACACAAGGTAAGTGAAAGAAGAAAATAGTAAAGATAAGAGCAAAAATCAATAAAATTAAAACAGAAAAATAGAAGAAATCAGTGAAAGGAAAAATCAGTTCTTTGAAAAAAAGCAACAAAATCAATATATCTTTAGCTAGACTGGCTAAAAAAAGAAACAAGATATAAATTACCAAACTTAGGAATGAGAGAAGGGACATCACTACAAACCTACAGAAACTAAAAAGATAATAAGGAGATATTATAAACAAATTAGACAACTCAGATGAGATGGACAAATTCCTAGACAGGCACAAATTACTAAAACTGACTCAAGAAGGAGTAGAAAATATGAATAGCCATACATCAAGTAAAGAATTGACTTAGTAATTAAAAATATTCCAACATAGGGAAGCCCATGTCCACGTGGCTTCACTGAGGAATTCTACCAAACGTTCAAGGAAGAAAATATTATAAAAATTCTTTCCAAAAATAGACAAGAAGGGAATGCTTCCCAGTTCATTTTATGAGGCTAGGTTTATCCCAATACCAAAGCAAGACAAAGACATCACAAGAAAGGAAAACTATAGATCAATATCCCTCATAAACACAGATGTCCTTTGATTAAGATGAGCCTGAGGCATGTTTTACACAGTCTCCCAGGGTCACCAGCGGGATTGTGTCTTAATAGCACACAGTGGAAACCAGCTCATGAACACACCTTATATAAAGTTTCTTCCCTTCCCTGTCTCACTTATCCAGTCTCATACTGGAGCTTCCTGAAATCACCTCCCAAAAACTATGTGCATTCAAAGTCTTGTCACAGGATCTGCTTCCAAGACACCCCTCCTTGCCAACTCCTTTCTTACTGCTATGACACAAGCTGAGAACAGTGCAGCAAAGTCTCCCACAATTTTTAATGAAGTTGTTCAGCTTGAGGCCAGAGAGACAGATGGTACCACAGATTATAACTGATTTTCCCAGGAAAGATGTGAAAAGAGAAAATTTCATTTGGGTAAAGAAGTGAAAAATTCAGCAGCAGAAGAAGTTGGGTCACCCTCAGCATTTGGTCTTTCATATCTCAATAGGCAGAGCTCAAGGGGTAATTGTAGAAATCTAATCCAATCATCATCTTTATTATAGAACAGGTGCTGACTTGACACAGCACCATGATATTAGGATAGTTCCCCCAGGACCTTGGTAGTTACCTAGGTAGGACATCATTCACTTTGCAAGGCAATCTGTATCCCCCACTCCCCACCTGAGACTTGGCTGCTCAACACTGTGCACAATCAAACCATATCCAGAGAGAGATATTGGATGAGAATTAGGGTACGAGAACATTAGTGTCCATTCTATTATCTCCCCTTTTAACAAACCCACATGCCCACGTGAATGAATGCTGGAGAGATCTGAAAAATAAAAGCTGTTTGGGGAATTTGTCCAGACTTCTTTAAACGGATCCTCTCTTTCTCATTCACTTCTTCAACAAATATTTATTGTGTACCTACTATGTTCCATCCCTGTGACATAATGTGGCAGATACACCTTGAGTTGACCCCCCCACAATGAGTCACACCCTTGTATAATCTCCTCCCCTTGATTATGGCAGAACCTGTGACTTGCTTCTAACAAATGGAACATGGCAAATGTGATGGTATGTTACTTTTACGATTATATAGGACTCCATCTTAGCAGACTCTTCCTTGCTATCTTTGAAAAAGCTGCCATGTTGTGAAATAGCCACATGGCAACAACCTGTGGGCAGCCTCAAGTAACTACAGTGGTCTCTAGGTACTGGGAGCAGCCCCTTCCCAACAGACAGGAAGAAAATGTTGATCTCAGTCCTACAGCCATAAGGACATTGATTCTGCCAACAACATGAGCGAGCTTGGAAACAGATCTTTCCCCAGTCAAACCTCCAGATGAGAGTACAGTCTAGATGACACCTTGATCACAGCCTTGTGAGACCCTGAGCAGAAGACCCAGATAATTCACGCTAGGACTCTTGACCCATGAAAACTCTGAGAGAATAAATGTGTGTTGTTCTAAGATGCTGTTTGTTGTAATTTGTTGTGCAATAAAGAAAACTAGTACACAGAGCTAGGTATACTTCTTAGTTCTCTAACGCTCTTTGGCTCTGCATCTAGTTTCCCCATATTCAATCTCAACCCTTTTGCTTGATGCCTTGAATTGGGCACACCACTCAGGCTGTACCTCTCCAGGATTTGGGTATCTAACAGGCAACTGGTATAGGGGATCCAAACCATGGCATGAAAAGACCAAGCCAATTTGCAGCTAAATTGCACTAAGGGAAGGAGAAAGGGAAGTGTGCTTGTACTCTCTTGGGGGATTGGTCAAGATTGCTAGTGCTAACTAGTATCTGAGCTCTTCCCTTCTTCCGAAAAAAGTGCTGGACCACATTTTCCAGACTACTTCTTAGTGATGTTACCAGTTCTTCCAGAAGTGCTCTTGTCATCTATAGGAGAAGAGAGTTCAGAGTGGCTGGATCTTTTCTGTGCTTTGACTCTCTTCTCTCAACTGAAAAAAAATACAATGAAAAATTCGGAGACTCTAGAAAATGGTAGAAATATGTGATTAAAGTAGTCTGGAATCCTGGAGGACTATGTGGAGCCAAGCCCCAAACCCCTTCCTAACCAGAAAGCTGTATCAGTCAAGGTTCAATCACCAAAACAGAACCAGTACAAGGCAGAGTATATATTAAGAGATTTATTGTAAGGAATTGACTTATACAATTATGAGACCTGGTTAGGCAAGTTCAAAGCCTTGGGACGGGATGTCAAAATGCAGAGCCTTAGGTCAGGATGTCAAAAGGGCAGGCTAGAATTCTCTGGCACAAGCTGAAACTACATCCACAGGTGGAATTTGTTCTATAGGGAAGCCTCAGCTCTGCTCTTAAGGCTTTTCAACTGATTGAACCAGGCCCACCCAACTTATCTAGGATAATCTCCTTTATTTAAAGTCAACTCGTTATGGACTTTACATCTGCAGAATACCTTAACGGCAACATCTAGACTAGTGTTTGAGTAACTGGGGATGGAAGACTGGCCAAATTGATACATAAAACTGACCATCACAACAGTGATGATAATTAGTAAAAACAATTGTGTTAAATCACAGTTGCTTGGAGTGCGTTTATTACAACAGCTAGCCTACCCTGTCCGTACTAATATGAGTGAGCTGTTATTCTTCAAAGTATAAACTTCCTCAGTTTTCACTGCTGAAAAATGGAGACAAGATTACTTAATTCCTGGGGATGTTTTGCAGTTTAGTGAAGTTGGGAAGTTGACAGTGAGGATGCTCTACCTTGACTGCTATTTGTAGCATAAGACAAAATAGTACAAGAATGAGATGAGATCAGAAAGAACTGATTGAATTTTAACTGGGACCAAATAGGGAGTCCAGAAACTCAGGACACTGCAGAGTTTTGAAGAGTCAACTTCTTCTCAAATCCAAACAGGAAAGATTAGACAGAGAAGATCTTTGAGTGACAGAAACTGATTAAAATTTAGCCTCTGTGAAAGGGTCAAAATCAATAATGTAGCCATCACACTTTTTGTTAAGCCCCATAATGGATTAAGATGACATCTGTGGCATTAAGTTGCATGTGTGTGTACATGCCTTATATAATCTCCACCCCTGGAAAGAGAGCAGAACCTATGAATATGATGGGAATTCACACCCATGATTATGTTGCATTATATGGCAGAAAAGATTTTGCAAATATAATTAAGATCCCTTACCAGTGGATTTTTAATTCATCCTGGGTAATCCTGACCTAACCATGTGGACCCTTAAAAGAGATCAGAATCAAGAGAGAAATTCTGATGCTGGCCGTGAAGAAGTAAGCTGCCATTTTTGTGAAAAGGAGACCACATGGAAAGGAACTGAGGGCAGCCGCTAGAGGATGAAAGTGATCCCTAGATGACTGCCAGCAAGAAAATGGAGACCTCAGTCCTACAACTGCACTGAACTGTATACTTTCAACAATGATATGGCATTGGAAGAGGATCCTCAGCTCCAGAAAGGAATGCAGCACTCTGATACCTTGATATCTGCCTTGTGAGACCCTGAGTAGAGAACTGGATCATACCATGCCAAGACTCTGGCTAACAGAACTGTGAGATAATTAATATGTGTTGTTTTAAACAAACTTGGTGGTAATTTTTTTAGACAGCAATAGAAAACTAATGCAGCAGTTAATAAATCCTTTCAGCTGGACCAAAATGACTTAGGGTGAAGAGCTTAAGGGTGTGGCTCTACCTCAGAATACTGATGAACTCAAGATATCCGCAATTAAGTTCTGAGAGAAAGTCATGGCTCAAAAAGAATTGTGGGTATAAGTATTGACACATGTTGCTGACTGAAAGATGCCAGTTAAGTTTTTGAGAGAGTTTTAAGTCAAAAGAACCACCACTATGGACAAAAAATATAAAATATATATATTGTGACATTTGACAACTTAAAATGACCTTTGGGTCTACAACCTTCTATGGGAGGAAGTGGACAACAATTCCAACAAGGTCATATTCTCCATTGTCCTTTTCAGCTGCATCTAAGAAAAATGGTGGAAAAGAATGGATGTCCCAGAGAGTGAAGGAGACCTATGGACAAGGAAGCTCCTCCCAAGCTGGAGATCTTATGTCTGCCCTACAGGATTTCAGAATTGCTATGGACCAGTAATGCTGTGTGCCTCACATTCTTTCCCTTTCCAAATAGAAGTGTGTGTTTTATTGTTGTTGTTGTTTTGTTTTTAGATTATCCTATCCTACTACTACACTGTGAGTAAAGAGGAGAAGACAACTTGTATTTTTGGTTCATTTGAGTAGTGAAGCTATTGGTGTCCTATCTCATCCCCATATTCTTAACTCCTCAGTACACATCTACCAACTTCCAGCTACATGATGTGAATTCCTTTGTCTGAGGCTTTTCTCTGCCCACATGGCAGGCCAGAATTGCTAAAGAATTAACCTGCCTGGAAACAACCCTTAATGACTATGAAGTTAACATACAAATATCCAATGTCCTTTGCCCCTAAGAGGGAAATCCCTGCAGTATGTGTTTTTACTGGATCCCATAATTTCTCCAATGAGATTTAGCTCCAGTTTCCCATGACTTTTATTGGTTTCTTCTGTCCTTTATCTCAATGCCCCAATTCTCTACAAATGTTTCCTTCACTTCCCTGATAAATCTTTTGCACTTAAATCCCTATCTCAGAATCTCTTTCTAGGGAAACCCAACTACAACAATTGCTCTCTTAATCCAGGAGGTCCATATCCAGTAGGGACTATGCAAAGACTAACACGCATCTACAGAGATCCTGAACTGTGAGCTTGAAGCAGTGACTGCTTGGGGCTTTGATGTTATCTCCCTTAAGAAGAAGTTGAGTGTTCCTGCTTATGGTAGGGTAAAGGAACTCAATATTTGGTGCCTAGAAGAGTGCACTTTCTTTTTCTGTGTTGAGGATAGAACATTCTCACTTAATTGAGCTTAGGTGTCAATTATCTGACTTGCTTTGGCCCATGATAAGGGAATGTAAATAATGGTTCATTTCCTAGGAGATGCTCTTAAGTTCCAGCACACGACTTGCTGTATCTTTTTTCTTTGAACCACAATCTGTTAATGTTCCAGGCTTAGGGTTTTCCATTAGCTGGGTCTCAGAGATTTAGAATAGAACCTTGGTGGCCCAAAATGGGCAGTAATAAACCTTTGTTGTTACAAGGCCTGAATTTGGGGGGTTATTTGCTACCATGACACAAAGTAGGATTTTGGGAAAACAAAGACACAAACACCTAATGAAAAAGCAGGACTGGTGCAACACAAATCCATTCACAATCTCTGAAAATGAGGAGACCATAAAAAGGAGCCTTCAGTTCCTGTGATTGGGAAAGAAAGACAATCAGTACTGTGTGGTTATTTAGAGGAACAGTAATTATAAGAACAAGAGGGCAAAGCATAATTATGCAAAGGCCACCACTCAAGAATTTAGGGGGAATATTTTTCTCCCCACAGATGGAGCTGTAACTATTCAGAATATATTATCAAGGGCAATCAGAAAACTGTTGTCAGTAATTTAAATGGAACTTCAGCAAATGAAGTGTTGAAAGAAGAAAAATCACCATTCAATCACCCCAGTAACCTCTTATATATTTTCCAGGGTTCCAGTATCAAGGACCTGTGTCATACACTGACTCTGACTAATTTAAGCAGAAAAATAATATGTAATAGGGATAATGATAACTCTTGCATCTCAGAGAGGACTGCAGATCTGGATTCAGATACTATGAAGCCAAGCACAATGTCTCCAAGTTACTGCATATTATTGACACAGTAAAGATATCAACCCATCACTGACCCTGCTGGGAACAGACCTTGCAGGCTACACTGCCAATAATATGGGTGATACCATTAGAAATGGAACATGGATGAAGTTGGCATCATTTATGCAACCCGTCACCACAAAAGATTTGATGTGGTCCTGCCTTTTGGTGTCACTAGCTTGTTATTCAAAGTCTGGGGTGAGTGTGCTTGCAGGGCAAATCTAGTATATTGTACAAAGCAGCCTAGAAAAATTAGATCTGGCATTTTCAGTTTTTGTAGTGAATGATGGATTCTCTCCTAACACTGGGGGAGTCTCCAAACACAAGGGGTCCAGGTGTTCTGTTAAAAAAGCAGAATGACAGATGTCCACTCTAAGACCACAGCCTCCTATGCAGAGAAGCAATAGGTGCAGTGTAAAGGACACAGACTTGGGTTAAGTCCCTGCTTTTCCCCTCTTACTTGGGTGAAGCTCATCTCTGAGCCTCACCATCTCATCCATAAAATGGCTGATCATACCCATCCCAAGAGCATTCCTGGATCATGTATCCCAAAGTTACAGACAGTGGCCATGGACCAGTCATGAGTCACCATGTTTAGACTGGCTCACTGTGCTTCTGAAATGTTTGAATTAATTGCCAAACCTTAAAATTGTGATATATTATAAAAGCTCTAGATTTATTATTTTTTTATAAATTAAAATCAGATATTATTTTTCACTCCTCATCTAACTTCCCTAAAACCATTTCCCTACTTTTCCTACCTGCCAATGTAATTTCATATCCAGTCTCCCCGACATAGAAGGAAGCATCCTGGACTTGAATCAGGAAAACTCACATTTGATTTCCAGCTCAGTCACTTTCCAGGCAGGTGACTTTGGAATAGTAACTTAACCTTTTTAAGCTTCAATTTCCCCACCTTGCAGAATGGCTGTGAACACCCTTTGTAATACAGCACCATATTCAAGGTAAGGGCACAACAAGTTCACATTATTTTTAAACCCTCACTTGTTTCCCCAGTCTCATCTCCAGGCACCACTTTTCATACAGAACTACATCAACTACCTCCATGCTTTCTATCATGGTCATTCCTTTACATATGCTGTTCCTGCCTTCTGGGATGTACTTTCCCTTCTCTACTCAACTTTTTTCAAGTGACGTCTCCTCCATAAAACCCTCCATGATCCCTCTAGACAAGGTTTTTTGCTCTTGATGCTTCCAAGTTTCTCTGACTCTTTAAACTATCCTATCATTTATAACATGTTTCTACAAGTATCTTTTTCTGTCCTCATTAGAATGAGCACCTTTGAATACAGGGCTTGTGGCAAGATCATGGAGAAAATGAAATGAACTAGAGCTACTTGGGGGAATCTCAAAATTAATATTATTATTAATAAGTGAAAATTATGTTACAGGAGAATACAAGCAGAACAAATACTATTTATTTGCAAGAATATTATATATGTTTAGAGACACATGCATATGTAGTAGGAGTAAAAAAAGATATGCATGAGAATAATAAACACAAAATTCATAATAATTTTGTTTTCCCAAGGAAAGGAAATGAGGATACAATGAGGGACATCTTCCCAGGAGGTTTTATCTTTATTTGTAATCTTTTCTTAAAGATGGTTGTTATATTATTATTTATACATTTGCATGTGTGTTAAATACTTGAAAATAAATGTTAAAAGGAAGATAAAGAGCATGGGATTTTGAGTCAAAAAGCTCTGGATTCAATCTTCTCTCTGTAACTGTCAGTGAGATCTTGGACAAGGTACATTTTGGAGCCTCTGTTTCCTTTTCCATAAAGTGGAAATAAAGAATTTTTCTCAATGATTTTGTGGAAATTATAAATGATTGCATATATGAAGTGAGTGTCCAGTGTAGGATCTGGCACTGTTCAAGTGCTAAGAAAATATATGTTGGATAAATGAATAAATATTAATGACCACATAATATGCTTTAAAAACTTCCAGGGGAGTTTACTTATTTAGTACCTTGATGTCTTTTTTTTTTTTAATATTTTTTTTTTTTTTGTAGGAGGTACCGGGGATTGAACCCAGGACCTCATACATGGGAAGCAGGTGCTCAACCACTGAGCTACATCTGCTCCCCTTGATGTCTTTAAAGTAAAAACATTACAACGGTCTCATTAGTGTAAAAAAACCATTGCTCTAAATACAATCTGTATATGAATGATGCCTGAGTTAATCTCCAACACAAACTTCTCTAAATCTTAGGTTTTACATACTCTGGTACTTAACACCTTCACTTGGATGTTTCTCTGCTCTCTAAACTTAACATATTCAAATTGGAGTTCATCAACTCATACACATTCCTCATCAGTATGTTCTCCCTGCATCAGTTTTTCCCAAGTCAGTTACTGAAACTTCATTTACCCAGTGGCTCCAATGAGAAGGTTTAAGCTCATCTTTAATTTCTTCCTTTCCCCCCTCACCCTTATATCCAGTATATCAACAGGATCTATTTGTTCAATCTCTGAAATATTTCCTGAATCCATCCGTTTCATTTTTCCATTTCAACCCTTTGTCCTTATCCAGAACCACCTCACCTCTCACTTGGGCAATTCTACTTGTCTTTTTTAACTGTTCCCACTGCTTGCCTCCTTTCAGTCCATTCTCCAGACAACAGGAAAATTGGTCTTTTAAAGATATAAATCTCATTATGTCACTTCCTTGCTTAAGTCACTTCAAACACTTCTTATCATTTGTTGAATAAAATGCAAACCTTTTACCATGACATTTAAGTTCTTATTTGTTCTGGTCCTGGCCACCCTTTCTAATCTCATCACATGAATTCTTACTCTGCTGAAATCCCCATGGTCTCATGGCTTTCTTTCTGTTTCTCAAACAAGGACACTCATTCTTGTTTTAGAGCTTCTGCTCCTTCTGTTCCCACTTATGGAAATGCTTTGCCCATAGAGGCCAGGCCAACCAAGCCAAAGTTGCTTCTCTAAACTGTTCTCGTCTCAGGACTGCTCTTTCATTTCATAAAATATGTATTCATATATTTAGAAGTTTACTTTTAAAATCTTTATTCCCCACTAGAATTTTCCCTGGCATATTTTCTGGCTTGAGAAATTTTTAAAAATGAATCAGTCAATATGGCTGTGATTTAAGTTTCCAAGGTTTCTCTGAGAAGAAAACTGTAGAGAAATGACCTGTAGCTATTAAAAGTTTCACTAGGAGGACCCCATTACTGAAATTAGCAGGCAACTTCAGAGCTAAATTCCAGCTGCCTCTACTTGCTTTTTATGTCCATACGCCCCTCAGAAACAGCTGGGTACCCTTGCTGTTTTGGTAGGATTCAGCGCAAAGCAGTAGGGCGCTGGGAGCTGTCCTTGGTGCTTAGACTGAAGCGATAGAGTGGATGGAGGACGCGCCAGCTGAGCTTGTCTCAGCTTCTGCACATAGGAAAAGGTGAACGCTTCCCTCCATTAAGGGGAGGTGGTTTTGTTCCCCCACCCTGCCAAGGGATATTTGCTAATCAACGTCTGTACATATTTTTTATTGTTACAACTGAGGTGGGGGGTGATACTTGCATCTTAGTGGATAGAGGCCAGCAGAAATGATGCTGAATATCCTACAAGGCACAAAACACCTTCCCAAAACAAATAATTATCTGGCCCAAAGTGTAAATAGCTCTGAGACTGAGAAACCCTGATTTATATCCTGGAGATAGATTGTGTCACCCAAGGAGGGGGTGTTAATAGGTGACTCAGAACTGCTCAAGATTCCCCCATAGGCCACCTCAGTCTTTTTGCTCCTATTGTAAGCTTTGCTTCTTTACTCCCTCTTAACCTTATGGTATTAGAGAAAGAAACCCAGCCTCAGAGTCAGGCAAACTGGAGTTTAAATCTCATCTCTACCACTAATGGTGTAACCTTGGGCAAGTAATTTAACCTTTCTGAGTCTTAGAGAATAACTGTATCAACCCCTGGGATGGTGGCAAGGGAGATGAAATGATGCTTCTAAAGTATCTAGGACATTGCCAGGCACTGTTAGATGCTAGAGAGATGGCTACTCCCATGTAAAGCCTAGCTTTAATTTGTGTTTCTCTAAGGTCTCCATGACTTCCTCCCCCAACCATTCTATCACCACAGACTCCTTACTCTGAGCTCCCCAGAGTCCTGTGCTGACCTTTTTATGGTACTTTTCACACTGAAAGCATCTGACGATCTGTGATCTGTCCACCACTGCTAGGCACTTGCCTGACACCAGCCTTGAGAACCCAAATAACAGTGCCAATGACCCTCCCAGCCAACTTTGGTTTTCAGATCCAGAGTTTCATGGTGCCAGGGCAAGCCAGATCTGGGTTCTTCCTGCTTGGTCCTCCCACCCACTGAGCCTCAGGCAGGTTCCCTTGGAAATTCAAGCTGATGTGTTCACAGTCCATTCACATATTAGCTCTTTCTGCTGAGACAGCTTCATCCAAGCACTGGGGTGATGGCTTCTGGGCCCAGCAGGCCTCAGCAATATTGTTCAGAGCTGAGCACAGAGGGGCTGAGCCCCAGATAGCATTACACTCTCTTCCCAGGGGAACTGAAGGACAGAGAGAGCCTTTCCATAGCACCAGCCACTCAACAAGAAAGGGAGACAGCTGGAGAGTTGATCAGTTGGACCTCTGATGAAAGATCTAAAAGCAGCCATTGAAGGACCCTGAATTTGGGGGGGAAATTTGTGGCAGTCTTTTTGGAAAGAAAAAAATTACCCTTCCTTTCTAGTTTTTCAAAACCTCAGTTTCTTCCTCAAATCATGGAAATGACTGGCACTTCCTTGTGAGGCCTCAAGAACTAATATATAGGGAAACGGATGTGTCTCAAGTGATTGAGCTCCCATCTACTGTATAGGAGGTCCAGGGTTTGATTCCCGGGGCCTCCCGGTGAAAAGCAAGCTGGCCCATGTGGAGAGCTGGCACAGCAAGATGATGCAACAAAAAGAGACACAGAAGAGAGAGAATAGGAGATGTGGCACACCAGGGAGCTGAGGTGGCGCAAGAGATTCAGCACCTCTCTCCCACTCCAGAAGGTCCCAGTATGGGTTCCCGGTGCTGCCTAAAGAGAAGACAAGCAGACACAGAAGAACACAGAGAGAGCAGACAGTGAGTACAAAACAATGAAGGGGGAGGGGGAGAAATAAATTAATTAATTTTAAAAAAAAGAACTAACATATAGAAACAAGTATGATGTATAATGTCCAGCACCAAAAAATAAGGGGGCTGCCAAATAACAGCCATTTTATTTTAATTTCATTTTATTAAATAATATGTATTCACTGAAGAAAAATCAGATAATGCTGATAAAGAAAAAAGCAAAGGCCAACTACAAGCCCACCATCCTTGAATAATCACCATTAACCTTTCCAGAGGACCTTACAAAGTTTTTTGTAGTATGACTATGCATACACTTGTGTGTGCAACTATATTTACAAAAAAATCACATCATTAGCAGAGGCTATTCCCATAGAGCAGAAGCACTACATTTTCCAGAGAATCCTCCAGCTCTTGAACCAAGTACATACGCATGAGTTTAACTTTGCCCTCTGTCCTTATGTGAGTTAGCATGAAACACAAACAGGTCTGTGCCCTCAAGACAAAGATAAAATTCCTTGCAGGTGAATTTACCTAAATTGCAAGGTTTATGCCACATGAGCTGCAATTAGAATGACTCTAAACTTATTTTTAATGAGGCAATAAGTTCCTTTGAAAGCAAGTAATGTTGCAGTTATAGATTCATGTTAGGAGTATTGGTTTTCTCTGGACATGAGCCCCATGCATCAGGGATCACTAGCAGTCAAGGAGGCTCCAGGTTGCCTAAGCACTTACTATGTAGGAAACCCATTCCTTAGCACTTTGCATGGTATGAGTTCATTGAATCCTTACAACTTTATGAAGTTGCTACTATTACTATCCCCATTTTACACATGGGAAACTGATGAGGCACAAAGAGTTAAGGAAACTCCAAAGCCTGCTTCCTCCAGGAACTGTCTGTGGGAACTTAGGCAAGTCATTTAACCTCTCTGAGCCTCTGTTTGCTTGTCTTGTAGAAGGAAATGATAACACCAACCTAGAGGGATTGCTGTGATGGTTGAAAGACATAATATATGTGAAGTTTTTAGCACAGAAAATGGGCTCAAAACATAATCATGTATTTTCTTTTTCTAAAAGCCCTTGATGAAGTTAACTCTCTGATCCCTCCTCCCTAAACCACCCTAGTCTCCAGGACTAGAAATGCAACTTAATCAGCTAAAGCAAACTTGTTGTTGTCCCTTTACCTGGCCACAGTGAGAGTGTCTGTCTCTTGCAGCCTCATTAGCAGGTCCATGATGCCTAGGGTGGGACCATAACAAGAACTGTCAAATACAACTGACCACAATCCCTGTGGGCCTGAAAATGGCTATTTCAGGAAATGACCATTTCCTGTTTAATTTCCACCTGTTCACGAAAGGTGTGCCTGGAAGCAGAAAAATCACCGAATTCTAGAAAACCAGAGATGAAAAGCAACTGCAAGCTCATCTAGTTCAACCAGCTCATTTTACAAGTGGAGAAACTGAGGCCCAGAGAGGGGAAGGGGCTTGCCCTATTACTTTAACATTGGAAATTTGAGGATTTTATTTACTGAAAGAATATTTTCTCCTTATAAGCTCCCAGAGGTTCTGGACTAATAAATGAAGGAAATGAGTGCTAAAATCATGAGCCATTGAACAGTGGAAAGCCCATAGTTTTGAAGATATTCACCTCACTCAGCAACAATTTAGAGGAGCCCCAGGGTTCTCTCATTGGAGGCTCTTTCTTTCCTCTACCGTCTGTATCATCATGGGATGGAGAGAGGGAAGTGGGGACCATAAGGGTTCAGTGGACACCCAGTCTCCAATCTCATCCTCCGCAAACAAAGGACCCTTTTGTCACTATCTGCACCTATCCATTGGATGAATGCTCTCAACGTGCAAAGCTTTGATCACGTGGAGGGTCTGCCAGATTGAAAACATAGCAGTCCTTCATGCTGACATATCTGTCATCTGAAGGGAGAGACCACTCCTGCCACCAGTTGCCTGAGAAAGAAGGATCTCTAGAATGAGAGTAGGCAGGGCTATCCCTGAGTTGGCTGCAGAGGCTAAATCCATCTCTCTGTGTCACCATCTGGGAGGCATCAAGAAGTCAGGGGAAACACTGAGGGACCGATAAGGGCTCTGGTGACACCCAGGTCCTATACAAGTGGGGATAGCCCCAAAGAATGATGCCTAATTAGTGGGCTCTTCATTGGCATCTGTGTTCCTGAGAGTGACAGAGTTGGACTCAAACAAGTCATCCCTGCACATGGTCCATCAGTCCCTTCTACTCAAACCTATATGTGATGCAGGAGTTTTTAGGTGTACT
>JAQZBX010013927.1:0-39218 GCA_029593785.1 Cabassous unicinctus | reverse complement strand
CAAAGGAAGTAGAAAGAAGGAAATAACAAAGATTAGAGCAGAATCAAATGAAATAGAAAATAAGAAAGCAGTAGAAAAAATAAACAAATCCAAAAGCTTGTTCTTCTAGAAGATCAATAAAATGAACAAAACCTTTAGCTAGACTAACAAAGGAAAAAAAGAGAGAAAATAAAAATACACAAAATAAGGGGGAAGGGGATATCACCACTGACTCCATATAAATAACAAGTACCATAAGAGGATGCTTTGAAAAATTATATTCCAACAAGTAGTATAATTTAAAGGAAATGGACAAATTACTAGAAACTCACAAGCAGGAT
This sequence comes from Cabassous unicinctus, assembly GCA_029593785.1. Taxonomy (NCBI): domain Eukaryota; kingdom Metazoa; phylum Chordata; class Mammalia; order Cingulata; family Chlamyphoridae; genus Cabassous; species Cabassous unicinctus. The sequence goes on along the minus strand of JAQZBX010013927.1, from coordinate 38,898 downwards.
GCATTGATGAAAGAAGAAATTGATGAACTCATCAGACCAATTACAAGTAAAGAGGTAGAATCAGTCATCAAAACCTCCAAACTAAGAAGAGCCTAGGACCAGATGGCTTAACAGTTGAATTCTACCAAAGATTCCAGTAAGAATGAGCACCAATCCTTCTCAAACTCTTCTAAACAATAGAAGCAGAAGGAACATTGCCTAACTCATTCTATGATGCCAAAATTACCCTAATATCAAATCCAAACAAAGATGCTGCAAGAAAGGAAAATTAGAAGCTAATATTTCTAATATTGCTAATATTGCTAACATTCAACAAAATACTTGCTGAAAGCATTCAACAACTCCTCAGACAAATTATACACCATTACCAAGTGGGTTTCATCGCTGGTATGCAAGGATGGTTCAACATAAGAAAATCAATCTATGTAATATACCACATAAACAGATTTAAAAAATCATATGATCATCTCTGTAGATGCAGAATAAGCATTTGAGAAAATACAGCACAATTTCCAGAATAATAATAATAAAAAAACACTGTAAAGGCTAGGAATAGAAGGAAACTTCCTCAAAAAAATAAAGGATATATATGAAAAACCCACAGCTAACATCATATACAATGTTGAAATCCTAAAAGATTTGCTTCTAAGATGAGGAACAAGACAACAATCCCAACTAACACAGCTCCTAATTAAGATTGTGTTAGAATTTCTTGCTCAGGTACTTAGGCAAGAAAAACATATAAAAGAAAGGTAGTAGTCAAAATTTCACTTTATGCAAACGACATGATCCAGTACATAGAAAGCCCTGAGAAATCTTGAAGAAAGTTTCTAGAGCTTAAAAGTGAATTCAGTAAAGTAGCAGATTATGAGAGCAATGCACAAAATTCAGTAGCCTTTCTGTACACCAAAAATGAGCAATCTGAGAAGGAAATCAAGGGGAAAAAACACATTTACAATAGTAAATAAAGAATCAAATATCTAGGAATAAATATACCTAAAGATGTTAAATGGCTTAAACTCAGTAAACTACTCCACACTATTAAAGGAAATCAAAGAAGACTTAAATAAGTGGAAGAATATTCTCTGTTCATGGATGGTAAGCCTAAATATCATTAAAATGTATATTCTACCCATATTGATCTACAAATTTAATGCAATTCCAATAACAATCAATATAGCATTTTTTACCAAATTGGAAATACTATGAAATTTATTTGGAAGGGCAAGAGGCCCTGAATAGCCAAAGACATATTGAAAAAAAAAATGCAATTGGAGGCATCACACTACCTGATTTTAAAACAAAGCTACATTGGTTGATACAGCATGGTTTTGGCACAAAGACAGACAAACCAACCAATGGAACTGAAATGAGAATTCTGATAAAGATCTTCACATATAATGTCATGTGATATTTGATAATGCCACCAAGGCCACTCACCAGGAGAGAATGGCCTCTTCAAAAAATGGTGCTTGGAGAACTAGATATCCATATCCAAAAGTATGAGAGAGGAACACCATCTTATCCCTTATAGAAAAATGAACCTAAGATTGATCAAAACTCTAAATCTAAGAGCCAAGAACATAATGATCTGGGAAGATAATGTAGCGAAGCATCTACAGGACCTTGTAATAGGAAATGACTTCATGAACTTCACACCCAAAGCATGAGCAGTGAAAGAAAAAGTAGATAAATGGGATCTTCTCAAAATTAAAAGCTTTTGCATGTCAAAAGAGTTTGTCAAGAAAGTGAAAAGTCAGCCCATCCAATGGGAGAAAATACTTGGTAACCATATATTGGTAGTAGCCTAATATCCAACATATATAAATAAATTCTTTATCTCAAAAATAAAAAGACAAAAAACCCATTTAAAAAATGGACAAGTGTTTTGAACAGACATTTCCAGAAAGAAGAAATACAAATGGCTGAAAAGCACATGAAAAGATGCTCCACATAACTAGTCATTAGGGCAATGCAAATCAAAACTACAATGAGATAACATCTTACACCTATTAGGTTGACGGCCATTAAAATATAGAGGAGTACAAGTGTTGGAGAGGCTGTGGAAAAATGTCAACAGAGCTGGGTGTTCATGATGGCCGTGTAGTTTAAAGGGTGGCAGATGGCCATGAAATGGTCATAGGCCATCATTGCCAGGAGGAAGTTATCCAACTCCCTATAGAACACAAAAAAGTACATATGGGTGAGGCAGCCTACACACGTTATGACTCTGATCTGTGTCTGTCAGTACACGTGCCTCTTTGACATGGTGGTGGAAGTTAAACAGATTTCTATAACAGAAAGATTGGAGAGAAAGTAGTATATGATCATGTCGAGTTGGTAATCAGTGATGGTGGCCAGGATGATGAGCAGGTTACAAAACATGATGGTCAGGTACATGGACAGAAAGAAGTCAAAGAAGAAGGACTATAATTCTTGTTCTTCTGAAAATTCCCAAAGGATAAATTGTGAAATTCCTGCATTATTTCCTGGTTCCATGTGCTTGATGTGACTAACCAGAAAGAAAGAACATGACTAATTTTCAAATGAACAGCTATTATTAACTGTGGCAGTTTGGTATATTTTATAAATCACAAAAATAGATATTGAGCTATGTTGTAACTGGTCTCTTCCTCTGGGCATTTTAGACTGCATTGGTATCAGAAGTTTCAAGTTTACTTTATTAAATCAAGATTTGAGGTTTTATTTGACCAAATCATTAAGGTGATTCAGTTTGAGTCCCTGCTCTCCCACTTTGTGGGCTATATAAATGGTGGCTCAATCAAAGACAGGGAAGAGAATACATGGAAAGGAGAACACAGAGAGTTTATGGTTTTTTTAAATAATATACCTTTTTATTTTTTAAAAAAGATACTTATATTACATAAATATTATGAAAAAATATGGAGGATTCCCATATTCCCCACTCCCTACCCCTCACACATTTTCCCACATTAACAACATCCTTCATTAGTGTGGTACATGTGTAACAACTGATGAAAACCTTTTGTAGCATTGCCACTTAACATGGATTATAGTTTATATTATAGTTTACACTCCCTTCCATGCAATTTTGTGAGTTGTGACAATATATATAATGGCCTATATCTGTCATTGCCATATCAATTAGGACAATGCCCAAGACCCAAAAATGCTCCTATATTACACCTATTTTTCCCTCTGCCTCCACATCAATTATACATTTCTTCGCTTATTTGAATCACAATAAGTCTATAGTAGAATAACAGAAGTCTACTCTGGTCCATCATTCATTCTCCAATCCTGAGGATTCAGGGATGGTGATGACCACTCCACTTCTAATTGAGAGGGGGCTTAAATCCTATGTGACAGATGTATGTGACTATCTTGCTTGCCTTTGCACATTCTCTGTTCCTTTGGATGGTTGTGGTCCATCATCATCTCCTTGTTATATGTCCTGGGTGAATCCAGTGTACTTGAGTGTAGGTGTTACAAGCTGTTGAGATACAGGACGCAACTGGCACATGGAAAACCCAAAGATTTAAGTCTCTTGGACATATACCTATCCACTCCAGTACTAATTATTGATTCAAATAGAAGGGGCAGGAGAACTATATTTAGGGAAACCACAGCTGAGTTGAACTCTGTCATACTGTGGAGCAAAGATTCCAAAGTAGGACCCATTGGCACGGTGGTAAACTCCTGAGTTTTATGCCCTGATTATAGTGTCTGGGTGTCTCCAGAGCCCTCAGAAGCTCTACTACTTGAAGCAATACATTTGCATAAATGTAACCTCTCGAATGACCTCCTGACTCACATTGAAGTCTCTTAGCCATATAAACTCATTTCTCTTTCTCCTTTCTCCTTTTTAGTTATTTCTTTCTCCTGTTGCATTGCTAGTTGGTGCTTGGTAGTAAACCCCCAGTGCCAGGAAGGCTCATTCCTAGCAGTCATGTCCCACACTGGGGGGGTACACTGAGTTAGGCTTAGACAGAGGCCACTTTTGAACAACAAGGAAGCTCTCAAGAGATAACACTTAGGAAGCCTATAATACTAATTTAAGTTTCAATTTCAAAAGTAAAAGTTCATAAGTACAGTCATCATTATGAAGAGCCAGTCAATGGTCTGTCTTTCTTCATTAGTCACTGCCCCTCTAATTGGGGGATTCATGCTGTCCTATCAGAGAATATGGCAGAGCTCACCAGGACGGGAATTTGATATTCTTTTGGTTATTCTTTGGATCTCCATCCAAACTGACAATGCCTCATGAACACTTGAATACATTCATATGCCTTACAGGCATGCCCAAGGTGAACCTCCTTCCATGCATCCCCTATGTCTGACATTGCACACCACTGATTTTCTCCTATTGCAATTGCAACCATTCTGTGATCCAAAACATCTTCAAAATTGAAGGCAACAAAAGACAAATAAAATTAATAGGAAAATGATATAATATTGATATTTTAAAAATTAACAAGAGAAATATAAACATTTTTTAAAAATTAAAATAAAAAATAACAAATATAAAACAAAATGGATATTATGTCTTTCATCTCAGTAAGATCTCTTGTATATGTATAGTGACATTTTCTTCTGTTTATTTCTCCAGTGTCTTATATTTTTTTCATTTTGTCTTCAAAGAAGTTTTAGGTTACAGAAAAGTCATGTACAGTATATAGGTGATTCCCAATACCCAACATCTTCCCCCCTTTCCCCTTTCCTCTATTAATAGTATTTTACATTTAGATGGTACATTTGTTATAATTGTACAAATATTGAAACATTGCTATAAACCATGGTCAGCGGTTTATATTAAGGTTTAAATTTTGGACCATACAATTTTATATATTTTGATGAAATTTAACATTGTCTGTATCCATCATTGCAAGATCATTTACAACAATTCCACTGTTTTTGATGCTGGAGTCCTTGAGAGAGAGATGAGCCCTGGGGAGAGAGAAACCTTATAGTTTCTAGCTAAAGAGACCAGAGTCCTGAAGAGCTGAGAAAGTCCAGAAATAAATGATCCCTGGGGAAAGAGAAAGTCTTATGCTAATCTACAGCTGAGATAAGAACTTGGGACCATAGAGCCTTACGAAGATGAGAAAAGCTGAATCCCCACAGAGACTAGCAGCCATCTTGCTCCAACACATGGCAACAGACTTTGGTGAGGGAAGTAACTCCCTCTTTATGACCTTGTGCCTAAACTTTTGTACCACAAATAAATACCCTTTATAAATGCAAACAGATTCTGGTATTTTGCATCAGCACCTCTTTGGCTGACTAATACAGTAACACATTTGTAATTTGTAATTTGGAGTCAGGAAATTAATTTCTGGATTTGATTATCAAATCTAAACCTAGTGTGCCAAATTTGATTAGCAATTGCTCCCCTACTTTCAAAATATTTGCCAATCTGTCATACACTGTAAGATTTTTATTGAAATTCTTTTATTCATTTTTGGAATAAATATTCAGGCCATATATGCTGCAGGCCCTGACTAGGAAATGGGAATAATGTGCTGAAAACAAAAGTTAACTGCAATCAAATCATGGAGAAAGAAAATAAGCAAATAAAACCGTATCCATACAACACACCACATGGTGACAACTGCTAAAATTAAATGAAAGCAAATAAAATTGAGAGGTTCAGAAGGGATGCCCAATATTCTGTCGAGGCTGGAAGATGGGGAAACATTTGAAGAGGTCTCAAACAGAAGTCAGGAATCACAAGGATATCAGACATTTGTGATGAGCAGAGGGAGTGTCCAGGGAAAGGACCTAAGGAAATGGTTTTATTGGATGCTCAACGTCAACAAGTTAGGCAGAGTGACGGGTAAAAGGGAGTGGGGTGAGAGATGGTGTCAAAGAAATTTAAGAACAAGTGTGTCCCCTGATAATGAAACTTCAAGACACAGGAATTTCCTTACTACATGTTGTACTTCTTGCACTTTGTTAAGATGGTTGCAAAGGCATATTAGTCAGGGTTCTCCAGAGTACCAAGACCAGCAGGAGGTGATAGAAGATAGATAGATAGATAACCGTATATACGTGCATATAGATATATATGTAAATATTAAGAGACTTTTAATAGAATTAGGCACACAAGAGCATGGGGGTTTGTGAGTCAAAATTCTTTAGTGCAGACAAGTCAAATACCCAATAAAGGTAATGTTGAATTCCACTACTGAAGCTGCACATCAGAAATTCCAATGAATATAATGATGAAATCCCAAGGAGTAGATGTTTGAAGCAGAGATGGAATGTTTTTTTTTGTAACTAACAAAATCCTCAGTGTTCCATTTAGGCCTCCACTCATTGGATGAGAAGATTCCTGTCATTGCTGAAGGCAATCTCCATTGTTGATTGTAGATGCAAGTAGTCATAGATGGAAGCAACTGACTAATGATTTAAATCCGTCTAAGAAACACCCTCATAGTAAGTCATTCCACTGTTTGCTTGAACAAACAACTGGCCACCATAACCCAGAAAAGTTGACATATAAAATTAACTATCACAATCCTCACTTAATAAACTTATCACCCATATACATCTCTTAAATGATATTTAATTTTCAAATAAACTCAATAACACAGACATATTTTCACCTAACATAATTTAACTGATCTGCATACATGAAATGTACCAACACTGTCCCAGAAGAGTATTCCAAGAATTTAGGTAATATTAATTATTATCTTTTATATCTTGAAACTTAAATACTGTAGCATAAAATTAATACAATTTATTTAAATTGATATAGGGATAAGGGAGAGACAAAATAAGGTATTTGCTTTATGTGTATATACAAACATACCCATAGCAAAACAAGGGAGAAACAACTCCTAATTTCTGCAACTGGTTATATCATCCTAGCTCATATTTAAAACTACCTCCTTCTTGTACCCATTCCATATTCACTGTCCCCTCAGCAAGCACCTCATATAATCATGGCTGTTTTCCTGGTTTAGTGATCCAATTCTTGAATCCTGACAGATCTTATTGGGTTACATTGTTGCAATTTTCCATTGACTTTAACAATAGGGTATGTAGTATTAAGAAATGTCCTATAATCAGGGTAACTCACTTCATTCAGCAGAATAACTCCCTTCTTTGCCTGTTGATTCAGAGGCATGAGGATCCCAAAGTATCCATTGGGAAACTTTTTCTCCAGTTCAGTGGAAACATTGTTGGGTAACCTGGTGAAATCACGCTTCCTTTTGTAAATAAAACCTCTAGCTCAGCAGAGCCTAATGTCAAATGGACTGGAAACAAAAGTTTTCTAATGAATCAAGAGGAGTAATATAGTGAATTATGCCACCCTATTTCCATACCTTATTTCCTGAACCCATTAATCTTACCTATGGGAGAAACAGCACCATGGAGTCAATGCTGATTTAGAGCCTCTTGGAAAACATTGCCCAGTACTGAAAGATATTGCCCTCCAGCTATTAGAATAATTGGGTCTTACAAAGATCGTTCCAATATTATATCAAGGCAGCTGCTTCAGGATGATGTGAAACATGATAAGACCAGTGAATTCCCTGAGCATTTGCTCATTCTCACATTTCCTTTGCTGTGAACTTTTTCCTTTATCAGAAGCAATGCTGAGTGGAATACCATGATGGTGGATAAGGCATTCTGGTAGCCCGCAGATGGTAGTTTCACAAAAACATTGCATGGATTAAAGACAAATCCATATCTATTCCTGTAAGAAAACAACACTGCCCCTTCCATTACAAAAGTAGTGCTGTATATACAAATGGCCTCCAGGTAACAGGCTGATCAACTCCAGGTATGGTAGAATATCAGGGAATGAGTGTTGTTCTCTGCTGCTGGCAGATTGGGCAGTGAGCCGTGGCTCATCTAGCGAGGTCAGCTTTGGTGAATGAAAATCTATCTTGTTGAGTCCATAACACAACTTCCATCCTTACCACCATGGCCACTTTGTTCATGAGCCCATTGGGAAATGACAGAAAAAATTATCCTGTCCACAGATTATTAAAACTCTCCTCTGGAAAAGCCACCCTCTAGTAAGCATTCACATGGGATGCAAATACCTTCCTGAATTTTGCTCATTCAGCAATGTCTAGCCCCATGCTTCTTCCTAAAACCTCTTGGTTGCCAAATTTCCAATTTTGCCTCTTCCAAATCCCTGATCATGGCGTCAAATCACTGGCCACAGCCCAGGAATCAATATACAAATGATACATGACTGGCCATTTCTCCATCCAAGTAAAATGAATAACCGGTTGAACTGCTGAAAATTCTGCCCTCCTCACTGGGAGGATTTCCCATCACCTCTGCCCTTCAGTGATGACACAGAAAGAAGCTGTAGTGATACATTTGTCCACTTATATATAATATCTCTATATCATGTAGAAACACTTCAAAACAAGACCCACATTTTTCTCTCTCAGTCAATTAGTCATAGGGATCTCCATCAGTCCATCAATGCCTGTATTAGTCAGCCAAAGGGGCACTAATGTGAAATACCAGAAATGGGTTGGTCTTTATAAAGGGTATTTATTTGGGGTAGAAGTCCACAGTTACCAGGCCATAACACATACATTTCTTCTCTCACCAAAGTCCATTGCCACGTGTTGGAGCAAGACAACTGCCGATGTTTGTCAGGGTTCAGGCTTCTTGGGTTCCTTTCCTCCTGGGCCTGCATTTCTCTCTGGGCTTAGCTCCTCTGTTTCCTCCACAAGGTCAGTGGTAGACTATCAGTTGAATGGCTTGCTTCTCTTCTCCTGGGGCCGTCTCTCCAACATCAAAACTCCAACATCAAAACTGCTTCTCAAAAACTGCTCCCTCTGTCCTTTGCCTTGCCTTTTTTTTAATAAACCTGATTTTACCTATGTATGGGAAAAGTTCACTTTAGCAGCACATACACTAAGCTAGAATGACAGATACAGAAAAGAGTGGTAACAAACACAAGAAGAAAGAACCTAAAGTGTGCTCACAATATCTGGGCTTACTGGGAACACCCAGCTGTCTGCTCTGCTGTGAAGCTGCAATGAATTGAGGAGGCAATGCAAAGGAAAAGAAAGAAGAATGTTATAGGGGGAAAAAATGGAAAGAAGTTAGAGCTTCCCTCCCTACTTTCAGCGTTTCCCATGAGAGCAGTCACACTTAGGGAATATATTAAGTCATGAATGTGTGTTTTTATTCCATATAGAGGACATGGGATAAACGGGGTACAGATAAGAAATCAGATTCCCAAGGCGGCACAGCAGGAGGTGGCCGCAGCCTGCCTTGCCTTTTAAGTTTGATTCCCCCACCCACCAAGGGGTGGGGCTCAACGCCCTACTGACTTGGCCCAGTCAACGCCCTAATCATAACTCAATCATGCCAAGATTAAGAGATCAGTTTACAAGTATGATCCAATTATATTTTTGGAATTCATAACTACATCAAATTGCCAAGTGGCTGTACTGCTGCTTGGAAAACAGAGAGCAAAGAGGCAGGAATGTGGTCACGGGCATTCGGGTTATTCCTCCTGCAACTTTCTTGTGCCATCAAGGTAAACATGACCCAGATCTCATATACAACACTTCCATTTGACGATGGAGTGTTGCTTTGCACACACAAATTTATGGGATCAGAAAATACCCAGTTTAATATGGTTTCCTGGTAACTTGATTGGCCCATGGTTAAGCAAGTGTTCAGCCTCTACTAAGACCCAGTAGCAAGGTAAATGGTGATTTTCAAAATGAGACTAGTTATCTACAGAGGATAACAGGTTTGTCCTCAACATTCCTTGGGGTCTGTGTTGTGATTCTGCCTTAGTGTTAAGGCAAAGACTCCAAACAGCCTCTTTATTTGCCAGTGAAACTTGCAGCCCCATAGGATCATATAACACAAGTGGCAGAGCAGCTTGCACAGCAGCATGAAATGTGACAGACACTCCTCTTGTCTGAGTCATCACTGAAAACTAGCAGTTTTTCAGGTCACTCTTTAATGTGATGGAATACCACACAGAAATGAGAAATATTTTACCTCACAAATCCAAAGAGGCCAAGTAAGTGTTTTGATATTTTAGGTTGTAGGTGAAGCCAGATACAACGGCCTATCCTTCACCTTACAAGGAATATCTCAATATGCCCCAAATTACTGGGCATCAAAAAATTTCACTGAGGTCAAAGGTACATGAATTTTGGTTGATATTTTTCCTACCACCCTCTGACACGCAAATGCCTTATGAATATGTCCATAGTAGTTGCTACTTCTCACTCACCAGGTCCAATCAACATACTATCATCTATAGAATGGACCAGTGTGTTGTTTTTGTGTAAAGGAGAGAGGGTCAAAGTCCCTTGGACTAGATTATGACATAAACCTAGAGAGTTGATAAGCCCTGAGGTAGGACAATGAAGGTGTAATTCTTACCAGGCCAACTTCTCAAATGGTAGTACACATACTAATGTTATCTCCTTTGCTTTCTGGTTTCCTTTTCCTTCAAGGATTTTCCATGGGCTATCTCTCTGTGGCCTTCTCTATGAGGCCTCCAGTAATAAGTTTAGGATCCTTTTTGATTCAGTTGGCTACATTTTAACTAAAAATAGTATCTTCTAATGGGCTTATTTACAGTGGGTGTACACCCACAGATATAGATTAAGAGCATATTTTCCTAGGATACATAATTCCACCTGCCATACTAGATACCCGGGATGCATTAATTTGCTCAAAAGTGATACCACGTAAGGAACAGCAGCAGCAATTTGAGTCACCACCTGGTGAAGTTTACATTGATCCACTGTCATTTTCCATGATCCATCTATTTTCTGCACAGACCAAACAGGAGACTTGAAGGGGTTATGGTGGGAATCACCACCCCTCATCCTTCACGACCTTGATGTGGTGCTAATATCTGCAATCCCTTCAGGAATCTGATATTGCTTTTGTTTCACTATTTTGCTGGAAAGAGGCATTACTAGTGGCTTCCACTTGGACTTTCCTCTCCTAATAGCCCTCACTCCACAGTTCAGGGAACCATTGTGGGGATTCAGAAATTTGCTGAGTATGTCTATTTCAATTATACATCCTGGAACTGGGGAAACAACCACAGAACAGACTTAGTAACCCAAGGGAATAACTATATAGACAAACCTAGGTTAAAACTCTATTGAAAACCTGATGTCCATTAACCCATACATTTACTGGGGAATTACAGCAACATTTTGGGTTTCATAGACTTCATGTCAATTCAGAGCCAGTATCTAATAATGCCCAAATTTCTTAACATTTCTGTATCCTCAACATACAATCACTAATAGATCTGTGCACACTCATGATAAGAGAAGAATAATTCACTATTGCCAAAAGGTGGAAGCATCTCAAATGTCCATTAGCAGATGAATGGATAAGCAAATTGTGATACATACATACTATCAGCTGTAAGGAGGAATGCAGTCTTAACAGCCAGGACAACATGGATGAATCTCAAAGACCATATGTTGGATGAACTAAGCTAGTCACTCAAGGACAAATATAACATGGCCTCACTGATATGACTTAAGCAAATTGAGCAGACTCACAGACCTACAGTGAGTAATATAGGTTATCAAGAGAAAGAGGGGCAGAAGAGGGTGGTGAACTGGTGTTCAGTAAAATGTATAAGGTGGAAGAGGGTAGTTGAGCAGTGGATGACATTATAGTTGTAGAGTTATGTGATTAGTTTTGATGGTGCTGGAATATGAGAGGGAGTATGGTAGGAGGTTGGATGGACTTCCCATGGAACTAGGGAAAGGGCTGGAGGAAAGAACAGGTATAGTCTGGGGATTGGAAGGTCTGTGGTTAGAACTACAGTAGTGAGAATTTTCTTTTGACAACATGGCAGGGGAGGAATAATGGTGCAAAGCATCATGGGTGGACGGACATGCAGAAGATGTTTCACCTGGGGCATGTCTCTATAGAACATGAACAGGTTAATCTTCTCATAGTGTGTGATTTTAGTGGGTGGAGACCCACACCATATACAAGAAAATATTAAATTCCCACCATGTGGTGGCTGCAATGTTCTCAAGGAGAGGGACAAGAATCTCTCAAGAACATAGGCAGTGCCTAATAAAAAAAAAAAAAACATACCAATATGTTAAACCCTCACTATTATTGCATGTACCTATGAACCTTATTCTTCAATAATTGAAACAGAGTTTACCATAGGCACTGAGGGAAGGTGGAGCGCATGTCTAAGGCATTGGAATTGTTCTGCATGATCTTGTAATGACAGATACAGGCCATTTTAAATTTTGTCAAAACATATAAAACTGTGTGTTGCAATTTGTAAACCATAATGACAACCATTCAACATTGTTAGTAGCAATTCTTCCAGATTTGTACATCAGTTGTAACAAAGGTACAATACACCTGTAAAATGTTATTAATAGTGAAGAGTAGACGTGAGGGAGAGGGTCAGGAATAGGGCAACCCCCTGTATTTTCTATGTGACTTTGTGTAACTTAAAATATCTTTGAAAATAAAGTGAAAGAATAAGACACTTGGGGAACATAGGGAAAGAAATTGTCACTTTACATAAAATAAAAGAGGTCTTACAATGCTGAAAGCCATGGAAAAATTATGTCATTTTACTTTTATTTTGTTGATTTACTTTTTATTTTGTATCTTATTTGTTAGTTTTTTTTTATTATTACCATTATTTTCTCATTATTTTAAATTATTTTTTGGCTTTGTTTTAGGGGAGGATTTGGGTTGCAGATGGGTCTCAACTGTGGCAGGGGAGGATCACTTTTGTGCGGTATCTGTGATGGAGGAATATGTGGAGAGGGGTGTTCCAGACACATGAACATATGGCAAATGAATATGTTCTAGTTGTCATAGGGCTTTGTCTCGCTATGTGGAGACCCACACAATAGCCAAAAAGATATTGAATTCATATCCTGGGAAGTCTTTCTACATTCTCCTGTAGAACTGGAATAATCCTCTGGGTACACAGCAGTTCCAAATGAAGGATGACACCATTATGCCAGGACCTAGATATTGATGGCTTTACTTATGAAACCTGTTTTTGTTTAACTGAAATTTAATATTATATATTGCCTAAGAGTTCCCTCTTGAAAGCTTCCTTGTTGCTTAAATGTGGCTTTTATGTAAGCCAAACTCAGCATATAAACACACTACTTTCCCCAAGTGTGGGGAATAAAACCTGGGGATGAGCCTGCTTGGCACTGAGGGATTATTACAAAGCACCAATTGGTGATGCATTTCGAAAAAGAATTTGAACAAAAGGGGAAAATATTAAGTACAAATGAGTATTTGTGACAAAGAGTTTTCAAAGTGACTCAGGAATTCATTCAAGAGGTTATGCTTATGCATATCCCAGCAGGATCTCTTTGACAGTAATAGTAAATAGTGCCTCAATATCAGGGCTCCAGAGGGCTCTGGAGACATATAGATAAAATAGGTGTCGTAGAAAATCTCAGGAATTCAGCATCCCACCACTGGGTTTTAGTTGGAAATACATGCACTCCAGTGTAACTCTTAGACTCATTTATAATTTCCCCATATATGGTTATTCTACCTCATTTATTTCAACTTTTAATTAGCACTATAATCATTAAATATATGTCCCAGAGACTTAAATCTTCAGTCTTTTCTTGTGCTAGTAGAGCCCTGAATCTCAACAGAGTTGCAACACCTACTCAGTCAAAGGGGTAATGATGCAAAGTATCAGAAATCTGTTGGCTTTTATAAAGGGTATTTATTTGAGGTAAAGTCCAACTCAAGGTACCACAAGAATTACTTTCTTACCAAAAGTCATTTGCCATGGTTGGAAGCAAGATTGAAGGTGATGTCTGTTATAGTTCAGTCTTCCTTCTTCCACTTAAGACTCCATGGTCTCAGCTTCTCCTGATCTCAGTTGTATGCTGACATAAGTATCATCTCTCTCCCTGGGGTCACTTCTTTCCAGGCCCAGCTTCTCTGGTCTTTTCAGCTTTAGACGATCAGGCTCATCTCCCTTGTGGGGACTCTAGGATCCTCTGCTGTGTCTATGGAGCTGTCTCTATTCCTGTGTGTCCTTCTCCTGTATGTCTACTTCCATGTGAGTGTCTATTTAATCCATCCACCAACGGATCTCAGACTCAATGCTGAGTCACACTCTAATGACATGGTTGATAAAAGCCCTAATCTTCACATAATTTAATTAGACATCTCAGCTGAATCTAAAACAATCAAAGAGTATCATACCCAGAGAAACAGGCCAGTTTACAAATGTAACCAATAATCTTTTTTGGAATTCATAAATAATATCAAACTACCACAATCCACACTCTGAATTCCAAAAGAGACATTACAATATTTAACAAAATTAGATCAATAGCAATGCTAAGTACAAATTAATATCATAATCAGTTTAAAGAAATGCAGTTTATCTTGGGGCAAAGTCTCATCTGGCTGTAGACCTCTGAAACTTACAAAAGAATTTATCTTTTTCCAATATACAAAGGGACAGACAAAGAATAAACATCTGTAATGACATAAAGAGAAATTGGGAGGGAAACATGAGTCAAGTGTCCCTAACAATTCCTTAAACCTGCAGGGCATACTTCTTTAGGTTTCAAAGTCTGAGGGTCATTCTCAAGATGATGGTTTTTTCTCCCTGGGGCCTTATGGGCTGACATCCTTTCCACAGGCTTGCCCAATGGCCATTTTCTTGATAGCACCCTGATGAAGCATCTGGGTGGCACCTGAGTTCAATACATCACCCTCCAAGAATTTTGGGGTGATGGCCATGATTTACCTAATCTTTGGGGTAGAGACTTAACTGCCTTAGTATAGTGATGAGAAAGTAACATTTTCCCTAATCTCTGGCTTACAAGTTGAACCCTCAAAGCTGTGAATTGATGGACTGGCCTTCCCTAATCTATGAAGGGCAGGCCCAACACTCTCAGACCAATGGCTTATTGACCTTACTCTTCCCAACTTGGGGAATGTGCTACACACTCACTGCAGCCTGGGACAGCAAAACTCTCCCTGAAAATCATGCTGGAACATCCACCTTCTTCAAATACCTGGGCAAACTCACCCTCTCTGTACACATTGTTGGGATCTTTTGCAGTTTGACAGTTTGATGTAATTAAGAATTTCAAAAATAGATATTGGATTATGCTTGTAACTGGTCTGCTAATCTGGGCATGATTAAGTTATGATTAGGACATTAACTGGGCCATGTATAGTATGGCATTGAGCCCCACCCCTTGGTGGATAGGGAATAAAATATAAAAGAAAAGGCAAAGAACAGTGTTGTAGCAGTTTTGATGTTGGAGTTCTGCTGAGGAAGGAAAGAAGTCGCTGGGATAGAGACAAGGCATTCACCTGAGATTTCACAGCTGACCTTGTGGAGGCAAGCAAAGCCTAGAGAGCCTCATAGTCTACAGCTGACCTAGAGAAGGAAACAGAGGAGCTAAGCTGGGAGAGAAATGGAGCCCCGGGAAGGGAGGAACCCGAGAAGCCTGAACCCTGGCAAACGTTTGCAGCTGCCTTGCTCCAAAGCGTAGCAACAGTTTGGTGAGTGAAGAAACTTACGCTTTATGGCCTGGTAACTGTAAACAATTACCCCAAATAAATACCCTTTTTGAAGATCAACCATTGTCTGGTATTTTGCATCAGCTCCCCATTTGGCTGACTAATACAGAATTTGGTACTGAGGAGTGGGGAAGTGCTTTAGCAATTACCAAAATGTTGGAACAATGTTATAAATGGGTAAGGGGTATTTTTTGGAGGAATTGTGAAATTCTTGATGTAAAAGGCCTAGATCGCTTTGAAGAAACTGTTGATAGCTATATGGATCCTAAAGAGATTTTTTATGATGCCTTAGAAGTAAATGATGAAACTATTATTGAGAACTGGAGGAAAGGCGATCCATGTTTTAAAATTGCAGAGAACTTAGAAAGATTAACTCCTGGTATTATATGGAAGACAGAATTTGAAAATGGTGAACCTGAGCATTTAACTGAAGAGCTTTCCAAAGTAAAGCCAGAGAATGTGGCTTGGCTTCTCCTAGCAGCTTATAGCAAAATGCTGGAAGAAAGAATTACAATACTGACTGAACTATGGGCACAAGGAAAACAGAAACTGATCCCAGAAATTCCAAGCCTCTGGAAATTGAGCTCCCAGACAATAGTGCCCCATGTGAACACTTAATTAAACTTGGAATTTGAAAATCAGGATTGAAGATTAAGTTATCTAGGAAAGACTTGTGGAAAGTCTTACTATCTGATTGCTTGGACCCCTGCTTCTTTCATGCTAAACCAACAAGGTTTTTGAGAGCACTGTATGAACAAAACCACTGTCAGCTTGGACTAAAAAGAACATGGAAAGGAAAGATTGAAGAAGAAACAGCCTTAAGGAGAAAACATGGAAGCTGAGATTTGGAATTAAGACATTGCCTTGGGTCAAGAGAGGAGCCCCACCCATATATACAGAGAGGTTGAGTTTGCCCCAGCAGTTGAAGAGGGTGGATGTTTTCACCTGATGTTCTGGGGAGTTTTGCTAGCACAGGGTACAAGGAGGCTGGAGCACATTCTTCAAAGATTAGGGCAGTTTAAGTCAGCACCCTATATGTCTGAGAGTTGTGCTCCTGCCCCCATGGATTAGAGAAGGCCAGATGGTCAACCAATTGCTCTGAGAGGGTTTAGCCAGTATGCCAAAGTTTATGGAATGCCAGATGGTCCACTCATTGCTCTGTGTGGGTTGAGCTTGTATGACAAAGTTTAGGGGGAATGTTGTCTTCACCTCACTGTACTAGGGAGGCTGAGACTCTAACCCAAAGATTGGGTAAGAGGTGGCAATCACCCCAACACTCTTGGAGGGTGAGGTCTGGAGATTGGTTAACACCCAGATGCTTGATGAAGGTGGACCCAAGAAAATGGCCCTTGGGGAAGCCTGTGGAAGGGTTGGGTGCCCATGTGGCCCCAAAGAGAAGAAACCATCGACTTAAGAATCACCAAGACTTTGAAATATAATGGAGGATGCCCTGAGGGTTTACTGAAATGTAGAGGACCCGTGGCTCATCTTTTAACTCCCAATTTCTCCCTGTGGTAATGGAAATGTTTATCCTTTGTCTTTTCATTTGTGTATTGGAAGCAGTTACATAGTTACATTTCTCCAGAGAGAAATGGAGCCACAGAAAGAGAGGAACCCAAGAAGCCTGAACCCTGTCAAATGTTGGCAGCTGTCTTGCTCCAACATGTAGCAACAGACTTTGGAGAGGGAAGAAACTTATGCTTTATGGCCTGTTAACCATGGACTACTACCCCAAATAAATAACCTTCATGAATACCAACCAATTTCTGGTATTTTGCATCAGCACCCCCTTTGGCTGACTAATACAGGGTCCTTCTCTTGGCCCAAGGAGATGTCTTAATTCCAGACTTTATCTTCCATGGTTTTCTCTTCCAGCTATTTTTCCTTTCATATCTCCCCTCCATGTCACTTTTAGTCCAGGAAGACAGGGATTTTGTTCACAGAGCTCTTGCAAAATGTTGGTTTGGCATGCAGGAAGTGTGGTTCTAACACATCAGACAGTAGGACTTTCCACAAATCCTTCCTGTATAACTTCATTTCCAATCCTGTCTTACAAGTTCCATATTTAATCAATTCCTCAAATGGGACACTATCATCTGGGGGCTTGATTTCCAGATGCTTTGAATTTCTGGAATAAATTATTCATTTTGTTGGCCCAACAACCAAGTTCTCAGCTTATCTCTCTTGTGTATCATTTTACAATAAGTAGCAAGGAGTTGCCACCCTTAATTCTCTGAGTTTAATTTAGAAAATTCTTCAGTTAAATGTCCAGACTCACCATTTTCAAATTTTTCTTTCCATAAAACATCAGGAGTTAATCTTGCTAAGTTCTCTGCTACTTTCAAACATTTACTTCCAAGGCCTCAGAGAAAGTCTCTTTAGTGTCCATATTCCTACCAACAGTCTCTTTAAAGCATTTTAGACCTTTTCTATAAAGCATCTCAGAACTATTTTGTTCTAAGGCTTTATCAAAAATAATTTTAGGCTCCATATTACTACCAACAGACTCTTCTTTAAATTTATTTTCATCATCCCAAACAGTGCAATATTTAAATTTATTTTCTTCATCTCAAACAGCACAATATTTGATTTTAAAGGGAAACTGAGGAATGGACCTGCAGCAAGGAGGGTTAACTTCAGGGGTAAAAGAAGGGGGCGATTATCAAGGTTAGGCAAGGGGGTTTTAGAAGTTTTTGGCATGGAAACCAAGCCTTAGATTTTACTTTCAGTCTTTTCAAAGAGGTTTCGAGTGTCTGCTTTAAAATCTTCTACAAGGTCATGTGTTTCTTCTGTCTTAAGTTCTTTTACAAGACCATGAGTTTCATTCTAAAGTCTTCCATTTTCTCTTTAATAGATTCTAATTGGACTTTGCCTTCATGCCCACTGGCTTCTAAAAGCCATTTATTAAACGCATCCCATTCAGGAAGGATAGTGGAAACTTTTGATGAGCTCAGCTTTTCCCTAAGATAATTCAGTTGGAAAGGATCAAAACATTCCCAATTATACCAGATAATCCTGGGGTCATCAGATGTTAATTTTGGTCATTTAGTTAGAAAAGAAAAAGAATTGTGCCCAAAATTAGAAAACATAAAGTGAGGAGCCATCTTTTGTCGAGGCCCCTCTCAAGAATTGATTGTTTGACTGTTTCCCATAGCAACAATTGAGAAACAGTAAAGAAACAGAAACAGAAGAGAATCTCTTACATGATGGCTGAAAAAAAAGACAGAGGCCATAACAAGGGTCCAAGAAGACTTTAGCTCAATAAATGGATCTTTATTTCAACTGCAACATGGAGGGAGTTCAAAGATCCAAATGGGAGTGGCCAAGTGAACCAGGCAATGAACTCAGAAAGGATGGAAACAAAGGATTCCTGCAGGTACCATAAACCTCTCTGAGGCATCGGAGCTTCATTCCAGTGTCCAATTTTGGATCTAACTTCTGTACACCACATACCGCTGTCCTGAATATAAAACAGACTTTAAAAAGAGGGTGCAGAGTAAGTTTATTGAGCTAAAGTTGCATTAATGCAGGAGCAGCAAAAAAGATGTTTCTATTCAAAAGTTGAGTTGGGGGAGCAGCTTATATGGCTGCTTGAGAAAAAGAGAAGTTACAGGGAGATTAGAGAGGGAAAAGGGGGACGTGATTTGTGCTTAATATGTGTTTTCTGTGTTTTCCAAAGCTATCAGGTCCTTTGAGCAGGGTGTCCTTGAGGTGCAGTTCATTAATCAGCAAGCAAGAAGTTTAGGTAAAGTTGTGGCTGTCTGATGAAGATTAGCAGGCCTTGCTCCTGTCACTTGAACACTTTGTCACTGTTCTTCCTCTCAGGTTGGGGCAGGTGGGGGTTTATCACCACCACAAAGGAATTTTGATATGTCAGCTCGCTTCAGTTAATCTCCATTTCTTATTTATAACTCCCTGGATAAAATGTAAGCGCAAGCAACTCAAGAAAGTAAAATCATGTATCTTTCAATTTTCACTTTTGAAACCTTTCAAATACAGAACTATAGGGTTTTCTTTTTTTTCCCTTCTTTCTTTAATGTCTTCGTTGATTGTTTATATTTATTTTATGTACGTGTAGGTGTAATTAGTGGCATTGTATGAAAGTTTATACATTTTGTGTGGTCAAATTTATCTACCATGTTATATATTATTTTTCTCTCATAGCCTCTCTTTTTTTTTGTTTTTAATGTCTTTTTATATTTTCTTTATTTTTAAAGAAGCTCTAGATTACATGAATATTACATAAAAATATGGGGCCTTCACATATATCCCACAACCTCTCTCTCCCACATTTGACCCATTTGTTAATCTTTCTTTAGTGTACTACCTGTTTAAAATTGATGAAGACTTATTGAAGCATTGCAACTAACCATGGTCTATAATTTACATTATTGTTTACACTCAGCACTGCATAATTTTATAGGTAATGTCAAAATGTATAATTCCCTGTATCCGTCATTGCAATATAATGAAGAACAATCATTTGAACAACATGACACCCTTATTCATTCCATCATCTAGAGGGGTGCAAAGTCTGTGATTATTGGGAAGGATTCTAAGGAACTGAAAGAATGACATGGGATTGAGGACCCATTTGGAAAGAATGAGACACTTGTGAGGTAGATGAAAATTCAGCCTCATCTCATCACCCATGATAGCCATTCATTCACTGAGAGTAAAGAACCATACTACAATGAATCTGTAAAAACAAAACAAAACAAAACAAAACAAAACAAAAACATCTTGACTAAAAGTGGGAAAAGCTAAAGACAAATGAGTTTTCATGGCTAAGAGAATTCAAAGTGAGTCGGGAGGCCATCCCCAAGGTAGCACTTATGCACATCTCAACAGGATCTCATTGACAGCCAAAGTAGATATGACCCCAAAGAGAGAAGCTCCTCAGGGATATGGAGACATCCAAACCCTAACATCAGGGCAGACAGCCCAGGAATTTAACCCCTTCCCAGTGGGTACTAATCTGGTATTTATGCTCCCCTGTGTGACTGAGTTAGACCCGGCAGTGATTTCCCTATGAATGACTCTTCTGTCTTTCTATTTGAACCTATAACTAGTATTAGAGTTGGTAAGTAGAGACACAAGAGACTTAAATCTTTGAGATGTTCATATGCCAGCTGAGCCCTCAATCTAAACAGATTTGCAACACCTACGGTCTAGTTCAATGGACTCACCCAGGACAATGAACGAGGAGGAGATGATGGACAAACAACATACCAAGGAACTAAGAGTGCCTATAACTGCAAGCTAGAGAGTCCTGTCTATCAGATGTATGGGATTGAAGCCCCTCTCAATTAATGGTGGAGTTGGCATCACTATCCTAGAGTCCTCAGGATTAAGAAATGAGCTATAACAAACTTACTAGTATTCTACTACAGACTACTTGTGATTCTAGCAATGAAGAAATACCATTGTTGTGGAGGTAATTACCCATGGATTTTCTCAGGTTAAGGAGAGGAAAAAACAGGTGTAATGGAGGCGGCAATTTTGGGACTTGGGAAACATCCTGAATGACATTACAATGACAGATTCAGGCCATTACATATCCAGCCATAACCTATAGAGTCGAATGGGAGGGAGTGTAAACTACAGTGTACACTATAATACATACTTAGCGGCAATACTCCTAAATGTGTTTAGCAATTGAAATGAATGTACCACATTGATGAAAGATGTTGCTAATGTGGGAAAATGTGGGAGGTGTGGGAATCAGAACACATAGGGATCACCTATATATTCTCTGTGACATTTATGTAATCAAAGTATCATTTAAAACGTAAAAAAGTGGAAAAACAAAACAAAACAAAAAAGAACCATGCTAAGCATTTTACAGATATTGATTTATTATCTTAATCATTTCAGGATGATGGATACCATAATCACTCCTTTATAGGTGATTGTATTAATAAATAAAATGGTTTGGCTCCTATCAAATTTCAACAGATAATATAATGTTAGATCTGTGCTTCAATTTTGTCTGGTTCCAAAATTTTTTGTATTTAATATCATAAAAATATTTTCTACTGCTTTCCATAAAAAAATCCCAACATATGTCCTACTTATTATATATTCTTTTGTGAAAATTTGGTTTATTTCCTTTGCTCAATTTGCTCTTAGGATGCTCAATAAGTATGGTGTCTTGACACCATGAAAATTTCACTACATTTATTTTGGAACACAGGTTTATGCTCTTTTATTAGTTTTGAACTTGTGGCCTGCCTTGTGGAATTCAGTCTTGCCAATCCCAATAGTTGTAGAAGCCAAATTTTATAGTAAATACAATTTTGTTTTTCTGGAGAATCCTAATACAAATTTATTTTTGTTTTTAGTTTCTTTATTTTTTAAAGGAGCTTTAGATTACATAAATGTTACATTGAAAATATAGGAGATTCCCATATACTCCAACCCCCCTCTCCTTCCCACAAATTTGCCCATTAAGAACATATTTCATTGGTGTGGTACATTTGTTAAAATTGATGAACATTTATTGAACCTCTGCTACTAACTATAGTCCATACTTTACATTATCTTTTAACGTTGTACCATACAATTTTAAAGGTTTTGACAAAATGTATAATGGCTTGTACATTGCAATGTCTCATGTAGGACAATTCTAATCTCCCAAAAATGTCCCATGTTACACATGTTCTTTGCTCCCTCTCACCTAAGAAACTCTGTTGACACGACCTTTTATATAATTGTTAAAAGTTGTTCCATTACTAGAATAATAATAAGTCTACTTTAGTCCATAGTTACATTCCAACTTATGGTGGTTCATTCCTCAGTCTTGAGGATTTGTGGACGGTGATGCCTACTCTGCTTCTGATTGAGAGTGGGCTCAGATCCCATGGGAGAGATAGATGGAATTATCTTGCCTGCAGTTGTAGATATTCTGTTTTTTTGGGATAGGCATGTTCTACCATCACCCTTTTATTAATTGTCCTGAGTGAGTCCAATAACTGGAGTGAAGGTGTTGGCTGCAACTCTGCTGGCTCAATTGACATATGAACAATGAGAAGATTTAAGACTCTAGGACATATGTTTAATGGGTATAGTATTCACCAGCTAAAGGGGTGCTAATACAAAATACCAGAATTCTGTTGGCTTTTAAAAAGGGTATTTATTTGCGGTAGAAGTTTATAGTTACCAGGCCCTAAAGAGTCCAACTCAAGGTACCATAAGAGGTACTTTCTCAACCAAAGTCTTTTGCCATGTTTTGATTCAAGTTGGCCATAGATTTCGGTGAGCATTTAGACTTCCTCCATCCTCATTAGGCTCTGTAGTCCAAGCTTCTTCCAATCTCAGCTGTAATCTCGCCTAAGGTTTGTCTCTCTCCCTGTGGCTCATTTCTTTCCAGGCTCAGTTGCTCTTTTCTCTCCATGAGGTCAGCTGTACAGTATTTGGCTCATCTCTCTTCCCAGGGCCATGTCTGTGGAGCACTGACTCTTCCTGCATATCTGCTTCTGTATTCTCCTTCTCCTTGTATTTACTTCCGTGTGAGGGTCTGTTTAATCCCTCCCAAGGGGCTGGAGACTCATCCTGTATGTCCTAATGATGTGGTCAAATAAAAGCCCTAATCTTGATTTAATAAGGTAAAAGTGAAACCTCTGAATTTAATACACTCTATTACTCCCAGAGGAATAGACCAGTTTACAAACAAAATCCAATACCTATTTTTGGAATTCATAAACGATATCAAACTGTTACAGGTATAATGTTAATTATACTTCCAAATAAAAGGGGCAGAAAAACCATGTGTAGGAAAAGTATAAATGAAACTAATGCTGACACATTGGGAAGATAGGTTATCATATATTCTAAGGTAAGGCCAATGGACAAGATGTTGATTTTCTGGGGTTCTCTGCCCTGCCTATAGTGTCTAGATGTCTCTAGAGCCCTTAGGAGAAACCCTATTGCAGACTGTTTACTATGGTAGTCAGTGAGATACTCCTGAGATGTGCATAAGTGTAGCATCTGGAATGACCTCCCAACTTACTTTAAAATCTTTTAGCCATAAAAATTCATATGCATGTAATGTTCCCCTTTTTGGTCTAGGTCATTTCCCAGATGCATCATTAGTTGGCACTTGGTATTGATTCCTCACAGCCAGGAAGTTTCATCCTCTGGAGTCATTTTCACATTGGGGGAAATGTAGTGAATCTATATGCTGAGTTTGGCTTAGAGAGTGACCACGATTGAGCAGCAAGGAGGTTTTCAGCAGGTAACTTTTAGACAGTGTATATTAATAGGCTAAGTTTTTATTTCACAAGGACAAGGCCCATAAGTGCAAGCATCAATATTAAGGGCCTGGCATATTGGTCTGTCCTCCTTCATTAGTCACTGCCCATATACTCTAGAGAGTCTTGCCCTTCTCAGCATGGGAATTTGATTTTTCATCATTCGTTTTGTGGGTCTCCACCCACTGAGACAATGCCCTCTGACCACATGATCTCATTCCTATTCCACAGTGGTTGAGATGCTGGAACTGCTCTGGAATAATGTAGATTAGGGGACCTAAAGGCTGAGATTGATTGTAATGTTGGAACGAACTCATCACGTAGGAACTGCTTGCCCACCCAAGGAATGTCCAGAGGAAACATCTTTCACCACAGTTGTGAGGAATAAATTATAAGAGATGCTCCATCATCTTGAAAGATGTTTTGGTATCTTTATTTTTTATATCAGAAATCAGTATGAGAACTGCTGTCACTGAACTTGGATCCTTAAACATAATGGGAAGATTGGATTCTGAGTGGGCAGAAGCCAAGGGTCAGCACTTAATCTCCAAAGACAAGGTCTATGTGTGTTACAATCAAACTCCCAAAGGACATGAGTTGGTGTAGCCACAAGACCAAAGAACAGAAATGGCATTTAGTCAAACATAAGCTTTAATGCAAACTATGGACAGGAGAGCCTCTTCTATGGGGGCAGTTCAGAGAATGAAGATAGCACTTTGCAAAGAGATGTGAAGATGAGGGGTGTTATTAGAGGTTTCAGAATAAAGACATTTCAAAAGGTATGAAAACAGAGTCCCTGCAAGGTCGTGTGAAGTGTACTCATGGGTTCTGGTGATGTTTTCAGTAGGTAGTAGAAGGACATTTACCAAGGATGTTTACTGATTTGGGAAGATTGTAGTTTATGATACCATCTATGCATTATCTCCCTTCTAGAGAGAGTTGTTAACCTATAGCTTATGTCGAGGTCATGCAAGCATCGATGTGCTGAGGACTTGGTGGAGCTGGGTCCCCACAATCCACCACCACATATTTGCCTACATTGACCATAGTACAAGCATTTCATCCACATTCAACATAATATTATGGGAGTGATCAAGAATATATACACACCAGTAAACATTAATGAGGGCACAGGCCTCTGCTTGTTATGCAGTAAGACTATCTAAAGCCATCCTACTTTGTAAAATTACCTTTTGTGGTTAGGTAGTTCCTTCATTTAGAAAGGAAATTGCTACTTTGATGTCATTAAAGGCTTGAGCAGTGTGATTGGCCAAGAAAATAAACAAATATAATTAATAGGAAAATGATATAAGAATGAGGCTTTTAAAAATAACAAAATAAAAATTTTAAAAGTTTGAAATAATGAAAAAAAAAGTAAAAAATATAAAATAAAAATTTTTAACATTATATCATTTATCATGATAAGATTTGTTGTCTTGTATGTACAATGACATTTGTTTATATTTATTTTCCCAGAGTCTAATTTTTTTTTTCATTTTTTCAAAGACGCTTTAGGTTACAGAAAAATCATGTACAGAATATATGTGATTCCAATGCACACTTTTTCCCTTTCCCTTATTAATACATTTTACATGTGGATGGTACACTTGATCCAATTGATGTACAAATATGGAAGCATTGCTACTAACCATGGTCAGTGATCTACATTGTGATTTACATTTTGGATTGTGATTTACACCTTTATAGATTTTGATGAACTTTAATGTGGTTTGTATCCATCCTTGTAAGATCATGTAGAACATTTCCATTGCCCCAAAACTGACCTGTGTTCAACCTATTCTACTCCTCCCTCCCTCTGTTTTCAGTACCAATGTTTCCAATGTTGTAGTTTTAACCACATATCCACAAATCCCCAGAGTACACCTGCTCCCTCCCACAACCATACCTTTACTTACCTGGACAGTTTAACCCACACTTCCCACCCTAACTCCTTTAACAGACCACTACCACCCAGACCAATACATCACCACACCACTGTTATACCCATCCATGGCACAGATACACCCTTCCAGTTTATCAAAGATTTTGCCCATATGGCATTGACTCACAAACTACTCCATTTCTATTTCCTTAAACCTATCTTCCAGACTGTACCTCTGTGAGTCTGTTCAATTTATTTACACTCAAAGCTCAAGCAATGAAAGGGAAAAATAGATAAATGGGACCGCCACAAAATTAAAAACTTTTGGACCTCAATGTAGTTTGCCATGAAAGTGAAAAGGCAACCTACTCAATGAGAGAAAATATTTAGTAACCATATATCAGATTGGGGCCTTATATCCAGCATAAAAAAAAGAAATCCATTAAGGTCCCTGCTTTCATTTCTTCTGGATATATACCCAGAGGTAGGATTGTTGGATTCCATGGCAGTTCTATATCTAACTTCCTGAAGAACTGACTAACTGTCCTCCACAATGAATGCACAGTTCTACATTTCCACCAGCAATTGAGGAGTGTTTCCTTTCCTCCATATCCTTTCCGACATCTGTAGTCCTATGTTTTTTTAATAGCCATGAGTCTAATGGGTAGAAGATGATATTTCATTGTAGTTTTGACTTGTATTATCCTAATAACTAGTGATGTTGAGCTTTTTTTCATGTACTTATTAGCCATTTGTATTTCTTCTTTGGAATAGTGTCTATTCAAATCTCGTGCCCTTTTTTTAAATGAGTTGTTTGTCTTTTTATTTTCAAGGTGTAGGATTTCTTTATATATATGATGTTAGCTGTGGGTTTTTCACATATTTCCTTTACTGTGTTGAAGAAGTGTCTTTCTATTCCTATTTTTTGCAGTGTTTTTATAATTAAAGTGTGCTATATTTTGTCAAGTACTTTTTCTCATCTATTGAGATGATAATGTGATTTTTTTTTTCTTTTGACCTGTTTATGTTTTGTATTACATTGGTTTTCTTATGTTGAAACATCCTTGCATACCAGGGATGAAATCCACTTGGTCATGGTGTATAATTCATTTGACGTGTTGTTGAATATAATTAGCAAATATTTTGTTGAAGATTTTAGCATCTAGGCTCATTAGAGAAATTGGCTTGCAGTTTTCCTTTCCTGTGCCATCTTTGTTTGGCTTTGGTATTAGGGTGATATTGGCATCATAGAATCAGTTAGGCAATGTTCCCTCCATTTCTATTTTTGAAAGAGTTTAAGTAGGATAGGAGTTCTTTCTGGAATGTTTGGTAGAATTCACCTGTGAATCCATCTTTTCCTGGGCTCTTCTTAGTTGGGAGATTTTTGATGACAGCTTCATTCTCATTGCTTGTGGTTGGTCCATTGATTTCATCAATTTCTTCTTTCATCAGTGAAAGGGTGATTGTGTGTTTCTAGGAATTTGTGCATTTCCTCTAAGTTATCTATCTTTTTGGCATAAAATTTTTCAAAGTATGCTCATATGCTACTCTATTTCTTTGGGTTCAGTGGTGATATCCCTTTCCTTGCTTCTTATTTTATTCATTTGCATCTTCTCTCTTTTTTTCTTTGTTAGTCTGGCTAAAGGTTTATCAATTTTATGATCTTCTCAAAGAACCAGTTTTTGGTTTTGTTTATTTTTCTAGTGTTTATTTTTATTTTCAATTTCATTTAGCTCTGATCTAATCTTTGTTATTTCTTCCCTTCTACTACCTTTGCAGTGTCTGTTGTACTTTTTCTAATTTCTCCAGGAATGCAGTTATGTCTTTGATTTTAGCTCTTTCTTCTTTTATAATATAAATATTTGTGGTTATGCATTTCCTCTTAATAGAACTTTTGCTGAATCCCATAGATTTTGATACATTGTGTTGTCATTTTCATTCATTTCCAGATAGTTACTGATTTCTTTTGCAGTTTCCTCCTGGACCCACTGTTCGTCTAAAAGTGTGTTATTTAACTTCCATATCTGTGCCTAATATTTTCTTTTTTGGGGGGCGGGGGTGGTTCTACAGACCTTTATTTTATTTTATTTTTTTGGTCATGTATCTTTATTTTTTAAAGATAATTTGATTACATGAGTTTTACACAAAAATATAGGGATTCCCATAGGCCCCACTCCCCACACCTCCCACCCCCCGACACACACACATAAACATCCTTCATTAGTATGGCACATTCACCACAGTTCATAAACACATCCTGGGGCCTTGCCATCCAGCATGGATCATATTTCACACCACAGTCCACACTTTCCCACACAGTTCTGCATGCCATGTGATGATATAAAATGGCCTATATTGTCACTGCAACGTCACCCAGGGTGATTCCCAAGTCCCAGCAAAGCCCCCGTATTACAACTGTTTTTCCCTTTTCCTGCCTCTAGGTGAACCAATGGCCCCTGGCTCCACAGCAATCTTGTTCTCTTCCCTTTATTGATTTCTAGCTTCAATCCATTGTGGTCAGAGAAATTACTTTGTATAATTTCAATCTTTCTGAATTCATTGAGCATTGTTCTGTGGCCTACCATGTAGTCTACCCTGGAGAATGATCCATTGGCACTGAAGAAGAATGTATATCCTGCTGTATTTGGGTGTAATTTTCTGTATATGTCTATTAAACCCAGATCCTCTAATGTATTATTCAAAGTCCTTGTTTCTTTATTGATTCTCTGTTGTAGTGTTCTGCCTAATGGTTATAATGATGAATTAAAGTATTCCATTACAATTGTAGAGACATCTATTTCTCCACTTATTTTTTCCAGTGTTTGCCTTATGTATTTTGAGGCACCCAGGTTAGGTGCATAAATATTTATGATTGCTTTTTCTTCTTGATAGATTAAAACTTTTATTATTATATAGTGTTATTTCATTGTATCTAATAATAGTTTTGCATTTAAGTCTATTTTATCAGATATTTGTATCTACTCTCTCCCTTTTTAAGTTATTGTTTGCATGTAATACTGTTTTCCAACCACACACTTTCAGCCTTCTTCTGTCCCTTGGTCTGAGCTGTGTTTCTTTCAGATAG
Source organism: Cabassous unicinctus (assembly GCA_029593785.1). NCBI lineage: Eukaryota > Metazoa > Chordata > Mammalia > Cingulata > Chlamyphoridae > Cabassous > Cabassous unicinctus. Next base: position 10,148 of record JAQZBX010013927.1, on the reverse strand, counting down.
TATATAGATGGGTCATAATTCCTTTTCTATTCTGCCAATCTGTGTCTCTTGTTTGGAGAGTTTAATCCATTAACATTCAATGCTATTACTATCAAGGAATTACTTACTTTAGCCATATTCTCTTTAGGTTTATGTGTGCCACATGTTGTTTTTATTTCTCTTTTTATCTGTTTAGTTGTTTTACACCCTCCCCTAACTCTCTTTCTCTCCTGTTTTTTCCTTCCAACCTGCAGAACTCCCTTTAGTATTTCTTGAAAACAGGTTTCTTATTGATATACTCTCTTAATTTCTGTGTATCTCTGAATATTTTGAACTTTCCTTCACTTTGGAATGCTAGTTTTGCTGGATAGAGAATGTTTGCCTGAAGGTTTTAAAAATTTTTTTCACATTATCTATGTCATACCACTGCCTTCTTGTTTCCATGGTTTCAAATGAAAAATCAGCACTTAATCTTATGGAGTTTCCCTTGTATCCTTTTGCTGCTTTCAGTATTCCCTCTTTGTCTTGAGCATTGGACAATTGATCAATATTGTTTTGGAGAAGTCCTGTTAGCATTTATACTGTTTGTGGTGCATTGCATTTCCAGGACATGTATGTCCATCCTACTCAATAGAGTTGGGAATCTTTCTGCCTTTATTTCCTCCTACAAACCTTTTGTCCCCTTTCCCTTCTCTTCTCCCTCTGGGGTGCCTATAATGTGTATGTTTGTGTGTTTCATGTTGTCATTCAAATTCCTAGGTCCCTGCTTGATTTTTCTAGCTTTTTAACTATCTGTTCTGCTTTCTGGTATCTTCCACATTGCTGATTCTTTCCTCTGCATTTTAAAATCGGCTGTTTCATGCTTCGAGTGTATTTTTCATTTCTTGGATTTGGCCATTCATTACCATCATATCTGCTATTTTTTTTATGTATGTTTACAATTTCTTTGGTATGTTCTCCCAGTGTCTTCTTAATATCCTTAATCTCTTCCTTCACATCATTAAGTTGAAACATGTTATTTGTTTGGACATATCTGATTAGTTGTGATTAGTTGTTCCATGTTCTGCATCTCCTCTTGGTTTTAAGTTTGTTCAATGGACTGGGCCATGTCTTCCTCTTTCTTAGGATGGCTTGTAAGTTTTTCTTGTTATCTAGGCATCTGTTTATCTTGATGGGCTTATTCAGCTGATTAGCTTCTCCCTCTAAGCTAGGGTTTTATTTTGTTTTCATTTGTGTGTGAGGTAAGGTTTCACTTTGACAATTTGTTCCTTTTATACTATTTCCTTGCTGTTGCCTATTTTCCATGAAAAATAATTACTACCAGAGAAAAGGAGATAGGAGGGAAAAATAATACTAGTAATATTAATCATAAAAGGTAGCAGATTAACTTACAAATAACTAGGAAAATGAATAATTAATATGAGTAAGAAATATAGAGGATTGAGATTAAAGAAGTGGGATAGAAACAATGAAATAGCAAACAGAATACAAAAAATATATAGAATGAATTAAAAGGCCCGAATGATGAGAAAAGATTAATAGAAAAAGAAAAGAGAGGGAAAAAGTTAAAAAAAAGAAAGAAAGAGAAAAACAAAGTCAGAGAAAAGTAAAAAGAAGAAAAATTGAAAAGTAAAAAGAAGAAAAATTGAAGACCAAACAAATAGAGGTGGAATGAAAGAACAACTACAGTAAAGAAAGTTGGAAAGATGAAGGAGAGAAAAGGAACAGTATAGGAAAAAAGTCAGTAAACAAACAAAAAAACAAAATAGAGAAACAAAAGGAAGGGAAAGATAACAAACAAGAAACAGTACAGCAACAACACATTTTTTAAAAAAGAGAGAGAGAAAGAAAAAAGTACAACAAACAAAAATAAACATGGACAAACAGCCTTCCCTCTTAGACCCCTAAGGATCTTCTCAGGCTACTGGTGTTCAATAATCAATCATGATGCAGTATCCCCCCTTCAGGTTTTAAACCAGGTTTTAGAGAGTAAAATATGGAAAATTTAAAAAGGAAACCTTAAAAAATATAAGATATGCAAGAAAAGCTAATATAAAGAGAATGTCTGTATGTTCCCTGTCATAAAATTTCAGCTGGGTTCCCAATAAACTACTGGATCACTTATCTAAGAAGAGATGGGAATTGAACCAGGGAACTCATATATGAAAGTCAATAATTCTTCCACTTAGCTAACCTGTCTCCTTAGGTTAGTTAGCCTTTCAGAACTCTATCCACTCTCTTTCCTTCAGGCAGATTAGATTACTCACAGTTTGACAGAGTCTTGCTGATTAGTCACCTGTCCCTGCTTCCTCTGTAATCAAATTCTTCTCTTTCCCTGGGCAATTGGGCATGAGAGCCTCCCTGAATAGACCCGCCCTCCCCTCTCCCTGATGAATTGGGGTTCCTTCTGATATTCAAAGGTGGCTCAACTGGCCAAACTCACCATGAAGAGACCATACTCCACTTGTTCCCAGAGAATTTGCCCTCACACCCCTCCCAGCATGGAGTCAGTGGCTCCACCCAGGCTATTTGCTCAGAGGGTAGGGTACATGTGGCACTTCCAGCCACAGGGACAAAAAACCCATGGTTTTCCTTTGGCTTCTTTATCTTCTCAGGATCTCCCTAGATGACTCAGAACACCTTCCCATTCTATATATATCAAAAGCACTTGGCAGGGAAGACGACATCTGCTCTCCTCTTATTTAGATGCAGTTCACCAGAAATTTTACCCTCATTTAATATATCTGGCATGGGGGATGGGAGCACTTCCCAGAACCTGGAAAGTTTAATAATCCACGATTTGTTGTTTTGGCTTCTTCGCCTCTCTGTCCTTCACTCTCCTGGGTGTTGTGAAGCAGTGTCCTGTCTGCTCTACCCCAAATCATGTCCCAAAAGGAGTCTTTGGCTCTTTCTCCACTGTTTTAGTGAGATTTAATCCTTATCTGCCTAACCCAACACCATTTTCCTTAGTGGACATTTTTCCTCCTGGCTCACAAACCTACTCTCACATTGGAGTTACAATTTATTGTTCGGTAGTCTCACTATAATTATCATTTGTTTGTCTTGCTATTATTTATATTTCAGCTGTGGACTAATAGCACAATACTACCATGTGAACCCACCATTTCATATTCAGGGCTTTATGCAGAAGAGGTGGGAGAAAGATGGTAAGTGTTATGGGACACTGTGGATTGTAGCATATATGACTTTGCTTTTTCCCACAACCCTTCCAGTTCTTTCACATTCTACTCACAGCAGCACCTCATTTCTGAATAGTTAACAAGTAACCCTTGAGAAATAACTATTTGTGAGCTTGTGACTAAGTAAAACTTGTGTATTTAGACTTTTCTCCCAGAAAGCTCTATGAATAATCTATTCTGTGAACTGTTTGACCAACTTCTTACCAATAGAAAGATATAACAGCTTAACTGACAATATCTATTTTTGTTTTATGTAAGTACTGTGAAACTGTAATTTCTGCCCTGCTGGAAAACACTGTGACTGTCAAATGGTTATCTGTCATAAGCACTGCATGTTTAATCATGCCCCCCTCACATGTCTTCCCAATTTGCATGTAGACATGAAGTATAAAAAAAATTATCTTGTTTTGTGGCAAGTGCAGCTGGAGTCTTGGAAATGCAATGCTCTCTGCCCATTACCATGGATGTGGACTTAGGCCATGATTGGTCTCAGACTCTCCATGAGAGAGAGGAACTCCCTTACAGACCATCAAGGGCAAGGCCTCTTATATGGCCCCTCTAAATGCTCTTTTGCACACCAACCTGGACTTGCCTGAGTCTTTCTTTGGTCTGATTTATCCCTCTCAGTTTTGTGGGAAGCTTCCATTTTACACAACTCCCTGCTATACTTGTAACAGACATGGATACAGAAAAAAATTATTCTGAACACTCACATGCCATTTGATATTTATGATAACTTTTTGGAAAATGGTGGACATTTTGTTCTGAGGAAGGAAAGGAGACCTATTTCTAGGCCACATTGAATGCTTTCAAGTGAGTAAAGGATAATGGTCCAAGAAAATAAAATAGAACATGCAACCAAGTTTTACATCCTATTGGATATTTCCCTTTAAAAGTGCACACTATGGTTTTATGTTACAAATTATAGTACATCATCCAAAATTTTTTTCTACAATAATACAGTGTTTGACTTAAAATTTACCTCATGGGACTTTAAGCTGGTAGGTTCTATTACTCCAATCTTATCAATAAACAAAATTACTGTCACGGACTCTATAAGACCTGCTAATACTGTCTTTTCTTCAGCTCAAGGACAATGTCCCTTTCATGCCTACATTTTGGAAGAACTTTTCATAGCTGCCTTTATATCTTTGTTCCTCAGACTATAGATGAAGGGATTCAGCATGGGTGTAATCACAGTATACAAAAGGGAAGCTGTTGCATTTGAATGTACATTGTATGAAGCAGCAGAAGTATTGAACACACCTATGGAAGTAAAAAAAAATAGGGAAACAATGGAGAGATGAGACACACAGGTGGAAAATGCTTTTTACTTCCCTTGAGCTGATGAGATTACACATATGGAGGAAACAATTCTGGAGTAAGTGTAAAATATGGCAGTGAGCGGTTCCCCACCCAGAAACCCAGCTCCAAAATATATCATTATCTCATTGATGAAGGTATCAGAAAATGCAAGTTGTACCACCTGATTAAGCTCACAGAAAAGTAGGGAATTTTGAAGTGTGTGCAAAAGGGCAGTGACAATATCAGTAAGCTTTGTAACAAGGAATGCAAAACACTTATGATCCAGCACAGTAGCAGCAGCAGGCTACATAGCCTGGAGTTCATAATGACCATGTAGTGCAAGGTGAAACATATGGCCACGAAGCAGTCATAAGCCATTGCTGTTAGGAGAAACATGTCCAACCCTTCAAAGAGTATAAAAAAGTACATCTGTGTTACGCAAGCTACATAGGTTATGATTCTGTTCTTTGTCTGTACTTTCACCAGCACCTTGGAGACAATAGTAGAGGTTAAACAGATGTCTACAAAGGATAGGTTGGAGAGGAAGAAGTACATAGGTGTATGGATGTGGGAGTCTGAGATGAAGGCTAGTATGATGAACAAGTTCCCATATATGGTCACCATGTGCATAGATAGGAACAGCCCAAAGAGAAAGGGCTGCAATTCCAGTTCCTCTGATAGTCACAGGAGAAGAAATTCAGCAAGTTGTGATCATTATCTTGGTCCATGTGGTAGATGAGACTATCAGGAAAGAGAAAAATAATTATCTAGTTTTCACACTAACAAACATTATTAAATTAGTGGAAATGCCATATATTATATTTTGGAGTAAAAATTAATTTCTATATTTTTGGTGTCTCATCCCCTTTAGGGAATTTCAATTGCCATCTCTGATTAGGGATTCCAATTCTACATTTAGCTGTTTTCCCAAGCATTCATGAATTCTACATGTTTTGAGGAATCATTCAATGCAGAGTATATATTGAGTTCTAGGCAATGGGTATATAATGATGAAACACAAAATTTCCTATAGTTTTTTGATGGAGAAAAATGTAAGCAAACTTATATAACCACATGTTTGTAAAATGATTGCAAGTGCTTTGTGAATATGAAAGCAGGTAATAGAGAGTGCAATGAAATTGCTGTTTTGAACTTATGCTCATGAAAGAAACACTGACAAATTGATAGAACAGGACTTCCAGGAAGACAAGGCAGAAGCCACAAGGATATCAGGAGTAGAGTGTATATTAGCAGAGGAAACATCTAAGAAAAAGACTCTAAAGAAAGGATTTGTTTCAAATGTTTAAGTCCATCAAAAAACAGTGTGTCAGAGAAAGAGTAAAACAGAGTGCCAAAAACATGGTGTGAGAGAACTGTTAAGACTGAGGTTGTCTTACATCGAATTAAATTGCAAATTATAGGCAGTCATTTATCCATATATTGAATATATTCATTTTATTATTTGGGTTGCAAAGTATCCCACAAAATTAAGTGGGCCGGCCCTATTTCCATTTATAAATTTGTGCTGTGTGCTATGCATTATAGAAGATGCACATTGGAATTTTCTGCACAGGTACCACTGCCCTGAGGACTCCTCAACTACTTCTGAAATAAACTCTCTTCACACAAACACTGGCAAACCTTTACCACATCCAACACAATGGCTTTCTGGGACTGTGTTAATACCATGCACTTCTTATCCCCAGAAACACTGACCAGGTCAAGAGTGCACTCATTGAAAGGTGACAATATCACATTTTTATTCCCAAATTATTTAGAAATTGTATTCAGAACTTCCAACAGGGAATCTTCCCTTGGGTACGTAAACTCAGGATTCAATTTTGTTATGGATTTCCCTGTCCAATACTTAAATATGCATAAATATCTTCTTAAAAAAACAATGAGAATGGAATTAAACAAAAATAAAGAAAATAAGATTCATAAGCTCTCTCATCTCTGAGATGCAAAACCTTCCTTGTTTTGGCAGCATTTCTAATCATGGTTATATCCTCTCAAAATCTAGAAAAAAAAAATGAAAGAACAAAATATAAGTTATTTTGGCACTGTACAAAGTGATATTTTTGTAAAGTGTCAAGCCACCTTACAGTTTGAACATCCCTAGAGTAAGATGAGAAATGAGGATAAAAAAATTTATCATGTAGAAAATGTTTCAAGTAAAAATTATTGACATTTTTGTCAAGCAATTAAACTTGTTTTAAATTCAACATTTTTAGAGTGAAGTAAAAGTTGTTTTCAATGTAATATCTACAACATATTACCTTTTGAAAGTTGATTAAAAAACACACCTTTCTTAATCTTTATACATTTTCATGAATAATAGGAATTATGGCATTCATCCCCTAACATGTTTAACACACTTAATAATAAATGAAAAATCTCAGCATGTTCCTTCATGTTATTAAGTCATGGTCATCACTGGTGAAGGGAAGAGGCTGATTTTTTTTTCTCCCTCTTAGAGTTGTCATTCTTTCCCCACAACTCAGTCCACAATACCATGGTCCTATTTCTGATCCTTAGGTTCCCTCCCAGCAATATTAACCTGGGCACCTTCTAGATTATGAAAAGGATACAGGTGAGCGGTAGTCATTTGGTAAAGAAGAATTTCTTCCAAATGATAGGATATAGTAATGCAAATTTAGAAATAGATCTTACTAAAAATGTCAAAGACTTTCAATAAGAACACAAATGTGTTGAAATAAAATGCCAATATGTATAAAAGGTGATTTATAACTTGAAGGAAACAGAATCTTCAAAGAGTGAAAAACAGAGGGAGAAACACAATATGTAAGAGTGATAGATTTGACCAGGGAAAATTTGTAAGTACTCATACATTCTACTTAGATACATCTATACAGATATTTTAAAAATAGCTAACAACTAACAAAGTGGGAAACAGTAAATATATAGGAGCTTGTTTGAAAGAGTGCAATCAAAATGGAGAATAAAAATGATCCAATCTCAGTTGTGAAAGCATAGGCTTGGAAAAAAATTTGCACAAGAGAAAGTTAACAGCTAGTAAAGGAACATTAATTTAAATTCACCAATAAAGGTTTGATTTCGAGGTATGAATTTATGATATTTCTTTCCAACTAATAAATAAAAATTGTCTCTTTCCTGGGTCTGCAATGAAAATCTTGTTTTATGAACAGCTGCTGCAATGTAAAATTTAACTCTGCTGGAATGAATCTTTCCAATCAATTCAGAAACATGCTCAAATATGCCTCTCCTCCTCCTACTTCCCCTTCCCTTTCCCCTTCTCCCTCTCCCTCCCCATTCCTCTCTCCCTCTTCCTCTCCCTCTCCCTCTCCCCCTCCCTCTCTTTCTCCTTCTGCTTCTCTTCCTCCTCCTTCTTCATAAAAGCCCTTAAAAAAACTGAAAAAAATATAAAAATCCAAATAAAAAGAAAAAGCTCTCATTTCACTGCACATCCATGCAGTTTTACTGCCCCTTTTTCTGACTCCCCAAATCAGCAAATCTACTTGAGCAGATATTCTACTTTTCCTGCTACCACTATCCCTCACATCCCCTCTTAAAATTGTCTTTCAATTCCCATCAATTAACTTTCAATATTGACTTTGCATTTATAATTCCAATAGATATTTCCTTTTAAAATCATCAATAAATGCATTCTCTAACTCAGCAAATGCGAAAACAAGCACTGTGATCTCTCAGCTCAGGGCTAGGCTATATTGGCTCTGAGATAACCACAGGTAAATTTCTTGTCTTCAAATCATATTGATACTGTCCTGCAGCATCTAATGAGCTCTTTGACTTACCTAGAAGGGATATGACAGAAACGTTTCTGAAAAGAAGTCTGTAATTGTCTCAGGGAGCTTGATGATTGAGACTGAAATTTTGTCACTGACACAATAGTAGGATGGTGTCAGGCACTGGTTTCCCAGCCAGACTTTGATTCCAAATGAATTAACCATGTCTATTCAGCCCAATATCATGCAAATTAAGGACGGAAGCAGAAATGACATTTATAGATTTTTCTCACTGCTCATTATCACACTTGGCTCTTGTTACTCCAACCACTGAGCCACTGTTTACTTGTGGGACACTACTCTGGACAGAATGGAATTTTTTCTGGCTGTTATTATCTTCCCAAGGGAACATGTTATGAGTCAGGTGAATCCAGTTTTATTATTCCTTCTCTATGGACTCATTGGTCTTCCACAGAGCTAACCTCCTAGAACTTTTCCCATACACTGTCTTAATGTTTACTCCAAAATTTAACAAAGCTTCACTCCAAAAAGTCACCTAAACTATGTTTCGCATCTCCAGAGCATTGACATAGAAGGAAGATACACTTTGGCTTGATACCTTTGGGTAATTTTCATTCTCCCTGTCAACAAAGTGAAGAACTGTGTTCATTAGTAGTAAAATCATGGACACTATACTATTTTGATTGAAGATGCTTGCAAAAACAATTAACAATGTGATGCTTGTTACACAATTAATATTTGTGTTAGTCAGCCAAAGGGGTTCTGATGCAAAGTACCAGAAATCTGTTGGCTTTCATAAAGGGTGCTTATTTGGGATAAAACTTACAGATACAAGGCCCTAAAGAGTGAAACTCAAGGTACCAAAAAAGTACTTTCTCGCCATAGTCTTTTGTCATATGTTGAAGCAAGATTGTTGCTGATCCCTGTGAGGGTTTAGCCTTCATCTTCCTTTTAATGCTCCATGGGTCCACCTTCTTCTGATCTCAGCTGTAGGCTGCAGAGTTCGTTTCTTTCCCAGCCTTCTCACCTGCTCAGGGCTCTTATCTCTTCAGCTGCAAGCTATCAGGTGAATGACTAAGTGCTTCTCTGGGCTTTAATAGTTTAAGTCTTCTCCTTTTTGTCACATGGCAGGACCAAAATAATCAAGATCTCTCCTCTTCCGTATCTTCTCCTGTGTGTCTTCCTGATTGACTGTCTATTTATATCATCAAACCAAGGGGCAGAGACTCAACCCTGAGTCATGCCTACTGATGTGATCAAATCAAAGTCATAATCTTAAAAGGTAATTTAATCAAGACTTGTCAGCTGAAATCTAGTACAAACAAAGGGTATCACATCCAGAAAAACAGACCTGCTTACATACATAATTGGTATCTTTTTTGATTTTCAGGAATAATATCAAACTAGTACAATATTCATTTATAAAATATTTACTAATAGAAGAAATATATTTAGAGCAGTTTATACAGCATGGCCTTAAGCTTGTGCCATGTAGGGATTATTTCATTTATATTACTTCATCCAACTGTTGCACAAATAATTTAGTTAAGTTTTTCATATTTCTATACATTTAAAGACTAAACAAAAATATAAACTTTATATTTGTTTTAAAGTTTTATTGTATTAATATAAATACACTTTGTAATGTCTAAGAACCAATATAGGCATCAGTAAAGCAAGAGAAGTTGACAAATACTGACCTGAATTTATGGAGCAAAGTGAGTCATAGGTGAGTTAAAAATCCCAAAAGATAGTGAAATGCAAAGAAAGTGTATACCCATTTACTAAGAATCGTATATCATTCAAGCTTCTAGTTCTACATGGGGTTTCTGCATTCAGAGCCCTCCATTCTATTTCAACTCTTGTGTGCTTTGCTCACTCACAAATTCAATGCCAAGGAGTCTCCTCATCGTCA
>JAQZBX010013926.1:11994-39323 GCA_029593785.1 Cabassous unicinctus | reverse complement strand
GCACCAGAAGAAAAAGAGATAGAAAGAAAAAAAGAATAATAGTAGTGATAATAGTAAAAAGCACGAGAGAAAACGTACAAGACCTAGGAAAATGAAAAATTAGCACACATAATATACACAGAGAAATAAGATTAGGAAAGTGAAATAGAAACAATGAAACAAGAAAGAGAATAGAGAAAAAATATTTACAATGAATCAAAATGCTGGAATGGTGAGAAAAGGGGAAAGGAAAACAGAAGAGAGAAAGAAAAAAGCAAAAAAAAAAGAGTGAGAAAGCATACAGAGTAAAGGAAGAGAAGGAGAAATAAACAAGAAAAATTGGAGAGCAAATAAAATAGTTGGAATGAAAGAAAAACAACAGAAAACAAATGGTATAAAGATGAAAGAGTGAAAAGAAATGGTGTAGGTGGAATAGATTCGGTAACAAAAAGAATAAAAGAAAGAAAAAGTAATTTAAACAAGCAGAGAAAGAAAGGGAGGGGATACAAAGCAAGCAAGAAACAAGACAGCAGCAACAGATTTTTTTTAAAAAAAGGAGACAGAAAAAAAATAAAATAAACACAGAAAAACAGCCTTCTTTCTTAGACCCCTAAAGATCTTCTCAGGCTGCTGGAGTTCCTCAATCACTTACCCCGAAACCTGCCCTCTGCAGGTTTTGACTTGGTTTTTAGTGAGTAAAGAAAGGGAAATAAAAGAAAATGAACTTTTAAAAAATTTAAATTAGAGATCCAAGAAAAGCTAATACTAAGAAAATGCCTATATTTTCCTTGTCATAAAGTTTCAGCTGGATCACTGATAACCTGGTGGATCTTCTCAATGGATACCCAGGAATCGAACCAGGGACCTCATATATGATACGCAGCAATTCTCCCTCTGAGCTATTCTGTGTCCTTAGGTTAATTTTCCTTTCAGAAGGCTATCTGTTCGTTTTCCTTTGGGCAAGTTAGATCCCCTGCAGTCAGCTGGAGTGGTGCTGATCCTTGCCTATCTCTGCCTCCTAACTAATGCAATTCCTCTCTTTACCTAGGTGGCTGGGCTAAGTCGCCAGCCTGAGACGATCCCCCTCCCCTCTCCCTGTGGAGTTAGGGTCCCTTCTGATATTCAAGGAGGACCCAGCTGGCCAAACTCCCTGAAAAATATCATTCTCCACTCTCCGAGATACTTCTTCCTTGCAGGAAATCTGCCGTCACATTCCCATTTGGAGCAGGGGGGCAGGGTCTCCACCCAGTCAGTCCGCCCTGAGGACCAGGTATTTTCGTCCCTCCAGCCACTGAGGTAAGCAACCCCCGATTATTCCTGGCTTCTCTATCTGTCCGGTAACCTCCTAGATGACTCAGAGCACTTCCTTTTGAGATAAATGTCTGCTCTGCTCTCAGTTAGATACAATTTGCCAGTGGTTTTACTTTATAAAATTGAATAATTTTATTCAAAAAAATTATAAATATGTATATCAGTTTTATCCCATGTTACTGAGTGAGATTCATACTTACATGAGATATACTCCTTGTTTGATTGCAATTTGTACCTAAGATTCAATATTATATGGAGCCTTGAAATACCTAAATTGGGAAGACATTAAAGGATCCAACTACAAGTCTCTCTTTCTACTCCAGTGGTTAAGGTCCCCTAGGCAAAAACTTCCCTTATCTCATGGACGAAGCACAGTTCTTACTTTTACCTTAGTGTTACACTTCAGATCCCTGTAACCCAAGAGAATAATTTCTTCAAGTTATATGGAAGTTAGAGGCAAGTGACATACTTGTTACTAGAGTCTGCCTCTACAACCCTTATTGGTTCACTCTATTCTCCTGCCACACCTGTGTGGTCCTAGATGGCATATGCCATGAGGTTGTATGATCAGTGCACAGAAGAGGACTAGATAGATGTAGTATTTCGAATAATGAAATATGTTATTTTCATATGTAGGACATCTTTCCCTATAAGCTCTTTTTTTTCTCTTGATTTCTGTTAATTCTTCAACTCTTATAAAGCATGGAATTATTTAGTACACATTTAAAATATTACAAATATTTTATAATAGTTTTCATGTCCACTATACTGCCAATTACCCTTCCATGTTTTACTTTATCCCTCTCATGAGATAAATGCAAATCATGTAGCAAGGAAGACAGAATGATACAGAGATAGAGATAGATTCAAATGGTCTCACTGTGATGAAATATTGTGGTGGTTATTTCCTTTGGCAGTGACAGTTTGATATCTTCCACTTATTAGGATTTTATTTTTCAACCTTCATCTAATTATAGTAAGTATTTTTAAATGAACATTACAATTTGCCTCCCCACACTCTCCCCTTTAACTCCTTCTTTTACATATGCTCATTCTCTCTACATTGTAGGTAGTGGAAAGGACACTGAGTAAATGTTGGCTATGGATTTGAGAAAGAAGTGATATTAAATAGTTTAAATTTATTAGAGGAAAAATCTGCATATTTTATTCAATGGAAAAATAAGGATTCGAGTCAAATAGGTAAGCATTTTTTTAGTGAATTCATTTGTTATAATAACAAAATTTGATTTCATATGTCTAACTGCTATTTGTCTTAAAATTATCATCATAAAAATCACTCACAGTCCCTAAGTATTTGAGTAATACACATGTTTATGGCCACAAATAAACATTTTTTACTTATCCATACTTGTCTGTCACTTTAATAATAAGGGAAATAAAGTGGTCAGGAAAATTACCTTAAGACAGGGATTTGATAATTTTTTCACTCAGTTACGTGCCATAAATATTTTAGGGTTTAAAAGTATAGTCTGCTTTTTCATAACACTTACATTATTATTTAATTTTATTCTTTCTTTATTTCCTATACACCTTTCATTAATTTTTGTGATTTTCTTTAGCATTGAATACGGTTTCAGTTTAGTGAGCTATTTTGGACTGTTAATTCAATGATAAATATGTTGTCTTCTTTTGAAGGTTTTGGAACAGAGTCAAGCATTCACATAGTGACACCATCCTCCTGCTCCAAAATCCAGGATTAAAGATATTAATATCATAAAACTGAATTAAAAGCTAAAAGCATGATAAGAGATCAACGAGTTTCTATGTTATTCAAAGTAATAGTGTGACATCATGATAGAAAACCAGTGAAATTAAACACAACTTAAAATATACCCTTGATCTACATAAAGCAAAAACTAGCAATAGCTGAAAGTAGAAAATAATGAAAGAGAAAAATACTATAGATTCCATATATTTTCTGTTTATCCTACTGTATGCCAATGTTTAATTTCCAATAACAGCTATATATGACTAATCATATCTTCATTTATGTTTTTGTCTAAGGTCATATTCTAAGATTCAATACAAAATTACTCATGGAATATATCCTTTGTATCTGGACCAATCCCTCAGAGTTTCTATACTCTTTAATCAATGATATTTTGAAGAAAGAAGACCATTTATTTTGTATAATGTCGACCATTTTAGAAATGTCTAAGGTTTCTTCATGGTTATGATCAGATTAAATACTTTGGGGAAGAATACTACAGAAATGCATCAAGTAAGGAGATACATGGTATCAATTCATTTCTCTACTGGTGATGTTATCTTTGATCACTTGGTTACAATGGTGTCTGAGAGAATTCTCCACTGTAACTTTGTTCTCTTTCCCTTAGTAGGTAATAAGTATTTTGTTGGGAGTTGCATTGACACTAGAATCCCAATGAGACCCCTTATACATTATTCTGTATCTTTTAGCTTTTTTACCCCAACATTTAATACTTTCATGAAATGCTGTGCAATATACTTGGCAGATTTTCCCAGATCCAGTCTCAAGTTCACTTATTGTTTCTTCTGCTTCTCATATTTTTTGTAACTTTCTCATTGTATTTTGAATTAAATAGTTGTTTTGGTTCTTTTTTACCTGCCTGACCATACTTATTGACATATATCATTTCTTAATATGTGTGAGCCATTAAATTATAAGTTGAAATTTTAACATGTGTATAGTATTGCCAAATTTAAATACAGGCCTCCCAATATATCATGTTAATTGGGAGTATATATTTATGGTTAGTTTTTCTGCTAAAGTTGGTATTTACAAAGTTGCTACTTTAATAGAAGGACAGTTTTCTTCTTTAGGCATGAAATGATGAGGGAAAAGAGTTAAAAGGAAAAAAAGAGAGTTATAGAGAGAAAGCAATGTAGGAATACTGCCTAGCAGGGAATATGAACTTCATTTAGAGAATACGACCAGTCTCCTCTAGCTCCAAAAAAGACATCTGACAATAAATGTCCCTAACTACTTTTAATTCCCTCTGTCTGATTTCCCAAAAGGACCCCTCCCTGGCCAAATCCAACCAGAGTCCAAAAACACTGAGCTCTTTGTTGCAATTGAAGATGTATAGACTCCAGGGAAAATAGGAGGGTGGAGAAGGACAAACAATGTACCTGGAAGGGTAAATGAAAAATATCCTTCACACCATTTATACTGTTTATATATCTGGGCTGTGATAAATTGTTCATTCTAAACACGGTGATTCATATACTTGATACTTACAGGAAATCTCAGCCTTCTATTTATTTCTTCTTCTTTCCTTCTTTATTCTCCATATTCCTTAACTTGCATCTTCTGTGTTCCTGCACGTGTATGTGTGCATGAGAATGTGTGTGTGAAATTTCATTTCCTCCTCTTCTGTGCAATGTTTGAGGTAAATTTTAATGTTTACTTTTAAATTCATTAGCTATTTTAATCGAATATTTTTATCTTCATTTAATCTTTAAGCAATAATCTGTTTTAATTAATATAAATTCCAGTGATTTCATTTTCAAATGTTTGGTCTATTTTCATCTTCATAATTCCTTTTTAAACCTTTATTTTCACTTATTCAATTAATATTTAAACTTATGATACATAGTCCTTTATATTCCAATTAAAACATTTGCAATATATAGACTTTTTGTATATTGAGAAATCTGTTTTTGTTTTTGTTTTTTTTTAACAATTCTAAATAAAATACCGAGGGAGCATTAACACCTATAATTAACAAGAGATTCCCTATGAACCATTCTAGGAAGAGGCAAAATCAAAAAATAATTTAATAATTCAACAAAAAAATCTGAAATCAACATAACCATTAGGAACTGTGATAAAACAAATTTGAATCAAGAACATTTTGAGATAATATTTAATAATTCATTAATTTACAAAAATGATTTTTATTTCATTAGTCAGGTAAAGTTGATGAAATTATTTTGTCAATAATATAGTAGCTAAATATCTGTTTAAAGCATGATCTGATTCTTTTTTTATTCAACATGTTTGTCACATTTATATTTCACCCTAGCACTGTTGAATTATAATTGGGAATGCATTCATATTAATCTATGAAAAATTTCAAGGAAGAGCATGAAAAAATATTAATCATTTGAAATATAAATTTATAGTATGTCAAGATATGAAAATTTCAAAAGATGAGTGTTCATAAGCCTTTATAACTATTCATGGATTTGTTCTATGTCCAAATCAGTGTTTGGTTAAAGTGAATTTCAAAGCTGAATATCACATCATAAGAAAAACTGTGCGAGAAAGAGTTAATATTATCAATTATGTAATTAAAATTTTGTTTCATAACACATAATTTAGTATAAATTTTCAAATATTTAATATCACAGAATATAAACAAAGTTTCCTTCCAATTAGCATCCAGATAATTTCTGTTTCAATTTATGTTAGACAGAAAGCAATAGTGTAAGGATGTTTAAGTTTTACCAGATTTTTAATCTTTCTTCCTATTCTTTTGTTTTTCTACTTAATTTTCTTTCTACTTAATTACATCTTCTTTTTTCTACTTCATTACATCTATAATGAACAAAAATATCTTAGTTTGTTTGACACAAATGCAATAATTTTTCTCTACAATATGAGAGAGTATATATTCTGCATATAAATTATCATCATAGAATCAAGTATTCCTAGACAGGATATTTTACATAACTATCCCTGCCCTATAAGAAACTAAATAACTGTAAGTAAATACAAATGTAACATATAATGACAAGTTATGAATGCTATTTACCAAATGTATATGTAATGATTAAAATTATGAAGTAGTCTGGTATCCTGTATTTTGATTTTACCATTATTAACTGCTTAATTTCTCTTATTTGGTGTCAAAACACTTTTCATCTAATGATTTTTGTAAGTTCCTTGTAATTGCTTTGTAAATGAAGGTAAGCACTTTCACAATCATTCAATTATTGTTCATTGTTTTTTCAATAAATATAGGTTTATGTTATTTAAATATGATAGAATTTCTATATATGTGTATATGATGCTTTCATTCAAGTTAGAATGATACTATTCAGATGCCTAATTTACTCCTATTTACTGAAGTCATGATGATTAAATCAGGTGACAAACTCTGTCAGCACTTGTTCATTCATCACACAAATATACAGGGGTATTGATGACCTTTGAACAGGAAACTATTAGCCTTTTAAAACTTAAGTATGATAGAATTTTTTAAAAATCTTCCAAAGACCCTATTTGAAATGGGTTTATACCCATAAGAATGGATTAAGATTAATAACATACTTTTATTGGCAAGGGGAATAATGAAACCTACCACATCCTCCTTGGGTATATCTTCAAAACAAGGATCTTCACTTACGTCACCACAATGAGTTCAATTATCAATTTCAAGAATCTTAATGCATGCGGCTTATATTCTAATTTTTTCAATGGCCTCAATATTGTTACCTGGGTATTATGTTTTACATTATTAAAGTATTTTAAATCTGGTCAACTGTTTGTGATTGGGCAAAACTAACTACCTAGTAATTAAGGATGGGCGAGGAGACACAGTGAGACAAATAACCTGAAGTGAGGTTTTAATTTTCATGGGATAATTCCTGATGAGATCATTCTTTTCTTCATAAGCAGGCTGTTTGTTGAAATGAACAAATATCTTTCCAGATATATTGGAACATTTTCATTTCCTAAAGCAACAATAGAGTTATTTATTGGTCTCAAATCTTAATCTCCTGTGAAGAAATTTTTGCAACAGTTATGCTGAGACAGGAATTCTCAGTTCTCATTGCTATCTTTTGGTTTTTCTCTAGTAAGATCTGAAATGTAGAATATTCTTTTCTATAGAAGTGATCAATTCGGATCTGCACCCTTGCTTGATATATCATCATTGTATATCTCCCTTCCTGTCATTGAAAATCAAACCTTTGTATATGTCATGTATTCCTCTATTTTTTGATGAATGATTAGAGAGGACAATAGCTGTACAAAGCATTTAAGATTGTGGAGATCACACTTTGCATCACTGTAACAGAGACAAAAAATAAGAGAATATTTAAAATCAGTATTTGTTTGTATTCCACTTCTATCTAATCCAGGTCAAATATTTCCAAGTCAGATGCAGAGGAAAAGTGTCATTCTAATTGAAAGAACAGAATCAGATAGTGCCTTATAAACAAATATATATAATATCTTGATTTAAGAACTTATTTCCTAGTTCATTTAGTAATACTAGGAACTCTGATTTCATTTCTTCTTAATGAAATGAAACTGGGATGTATATGATAACATGGATAAACCTTGAGGATTTTATTTTGAGTGAAATTAGAAAGACACAAAAGGACAAATATTGTATGGTCTCACTAATATTAAATAAATACAATGAGTGAACCCTCAGAAGTAAATTCTAGATTACAGATTACCAGGAGATAAAATCTGAGTTGAAAATGGGAGCTGATGCTTAATATATGTAGAATTTTTAATAAGGTTTATTGTAAAAGTGTGGAAATGGATAGAGTTGATGGTAACACATTATAGTGAGTATAACTAACACTCCTGATTTATAAAAGTGATTTGGCTAAAAGGTGCAGTCTGTTTCAATTGAAAGGAAGTGTCAGTTGAAAAAAAGCTAGAATACAATATAAGGAAGTATAACACAGTGAATTCTCTGGTGGATGAAGACTAGTTAATAGTATAAATATAAGAATGTTCTACAAAGTGTTTTACAAACCGTTAAGAATATGGTGATGGACAGGAAAATTACAATTAATGCAAGTTATGGATAATAGTTAACAGTAATATTGAAATATTTTGCAGCAATGGCAAAGAAGGTATTATATCAAGTCTCAGGGACAACAGTAGGGGGGTAAAAAGAAGGAAAATAATAACACATAATGATCTGTACAGATGTGAGCAGAACATTTTCACCTAAAATTGTACATGTTCTACCTTAAGAGGACAGTATTATGTCTGAAGCTTTGGTGTTTTAAATCAGCCCACATCAAATCTCTTGTATTTATGGGGGGGAGGGATTTATTGTTAACTGTATTTTCTACTTCACTTGTGAAATTTTAAATCATATCATGTGGGATTTTCCCACTTTTTTATTGTTGTGCAAAGTCTGGATTTAAGAGGATTTAAAATAGGAAAAAGTAACATAACTGGTCCTTTAAGTGGTGTGCAAGACTGCCTCATGTGCTCCACAGAGGCATGTAAACCTCAAACCACCAGTGCTGGGGATGTGAACTTATTTATAAAAGAGATTTTCAGAGATCTATTAAGATGGGACTAAACTAAACAGTGTGGTTCTTAATCCAGAATGACTGCAATCATTATAAGAAAAGGAAACTCGGACACGGAGGTATAAGCCATAGGAGGGAACAGAAAAAGATTACCATTTTATAGAGGCAGAAATTGAGCAACCACCAGAATGCTGCAGAGAACTTTGCTTGCCAATACCTTAATTTCGTACTCTTAGCCTCCAAAATTCTGAGATGACGAATTCCTGTTATTTAAGCCAAACATTTCTGAGGTATTTTATTGTAGCAACCTTGGCAAACTAAGGCATGTGGATAAATTGTTGATTCTTAAATTGAGATCCAGTAATTCTCCTTCCTGAATTAAGATACCTAAACCTCTCTTTTGAAGAGGGTGAAATTGACAGGACAAATTAGACCTTAAGTATTCTCAGGAATTATCTTGAAGTCAGGCATGAATGCGCTGAAAAACAGTTCGCTGTCCAGTTTGTGAGTAGGGAAGAAGATTTACTTTTGTGCTGTAAATCCAGTAACAATCATTGGGGGAAACCACACGATTTGTTTTTGGAGGAGAAATACATGTGATATGGTCCAATAGTACAGATTTGGTACCACTCATAAGTGTGCTGTTACCATGTGATAAAATTTATAGTAGAAAGATCACAACTCTCATCTAAACCACTCACAAAAATGGCTTAATTAGTGGTCCTTCCTTGTAAGATTTGTCAAGATGAGGGAGATTCCAGATATTCACCATCACTTACATATTCCCTTTCTAAGTCTGCTGGTGAAAACATGGATTAAATGGCTGGTTCCTATGAAAGGGCCACATATGATATTTTTGTGAGGTAGGAATCCTTTTATCTGATTGTCATGTGATAGAGTTTTTGGAATTCTAGCCATCTGCCATTTGATGCATTTTCCATCTAAAAGGTCACTTAGTGATTAAATTAAAATACTCAGGAAAATAATTGATTAACCTTAATTCTGGTTCTGATAGGCGTTATGTGACACTCAAGGGAAAATATGCACAAACACATAATTTAGTTGGATTGATTAGTCAAACCTTAAATGAAATTTATGCAGAATTTAGACACACATAAATGAGAAAATAAACATAGAAACACCAACTCCATGGATAGATTCCTTCTAGGTAAAATAGATAAGCAGTAACAAGTGTCTGTAAGTGATTGAGAATCTTAAATCAGCAAAGTGGAAAGAAATGAACTAAAGCCTTAAAAATATAATTCAGCTTAAAGTGCTTAAAGTATAATTATCTCCTGCTTCATTCTTCTGGATTTTATTCTGTGATTCCTTGGTGGAAAGTGTCTATACCATTATCTGCCTGATCTGAACATTTTGTACGGAAGTTGTCTTCTACTCCTTGAAGAATATCTGACACTGGATATTTCTTAATAATTTTCAGTTTGTGTTCTCTTGCAGGGACACTCTCCATTGTTTCAAGGAAGACTTACAGCTTTTAATTAACTAGAACAATCCCTTGGGTAATTAATAGTACTTAAAAATCCCCTTTCCAATAGAATTTGAAAGCTTTCTCTAAGGTATAGAAGTCTGTGTTTCTTAGCAGTGACCTCATCTGGATCTTTGCTAAATATCTATTTTCTTAATTTCAGTATCATTTGACATTTAAAGAGACAAAGAGATGTTTTCAAAACCATCAGGTTATGTCTTCTTTATAATTAACCTTAATTTCCTCATTTTATTTTTCCGTTACTTTTTATATATAAGTGAGCAAGAAGTAATCAGGCAGCATCTTCAACACTTTATGTAGAAATCTTAGCTAGATGACCAAGTTCAGTAGGCACATTTTCTTCTTTCCAATTACTTCAGACAAGCAGTGCTGCTAAATACTATGCCACTATATAAGATGGATCCCCCTTAATTCTGCTTACAAAAATTCTGCAGCTCCTCAATGGCAACCTTATCCAATAATATATAAGTCCTGTTATCAATTTTAACAAGGCACTTTACTCTTGCATTCACTCTCCCCAAAACCCACTATCTGATTTCAAAACCACTCTCATTAATTGGGTTCCTGTTCTTCTTGTAGATGGCATCACCTCACTTCCAGATAAAAAAAAATCATTACTAAATATAAATTGTTGCCTAAAATATTTTTTAGAAAGTTTAGAAGTTTTAAACAACTAAACTGTAATTTCTCATTGTTTCTGTGTATCAGGTGTATCTCATAGTTTCTGGGGTTATGGAATGCAGAGTCAGCTTAGCTTGCCACATCTTTCTCAGGATTTCTCATGGGGTTACAGTCAAGATGTCAAGAATGCCTGCAATCTCATTTATAGTCACAAATGGGCCATGGTGTGAGATCTGCTTATGAGCTCATTTGGATGTTATTTTCAGGTACAAATGATATTGAAATATAGACTTATACATAGGACTGCCTTACAGCATAGTAGATGCCTTCTCTCAGGGCAAGGGATTGCAAGAGTGAGAGTGATGCATAACAGGGTAATCAAGGAAGCAGCCATTGTCTTTGCATTAACTAATATCAGAAGAGACATCCCCTCATCATGCCTTATTCTGTTTGTCATAAGTAATTCAATCTTCCCCCCCTTAAAAATAAGGGGGATATCGCATGAATACTAGAAATGGGCTCATTTGCATTCATTTTATAGCCACATACCACACCTCATCTTGAAACAACCAAAATAACTCATGTTTATGTTTATTCTTTTTTTTTAATATAATACAGAAAACTTATTAGAAATTGAATTAGCATAAATACTATGAATGAAACATTATGAGCTATGTTTATTCTTATGTTTGTGTTTGTTATGTGTATATATATTCATATTCAGCATATTGCAGGATATATCAGACAATGGATTTAAGACAACTTTGAGATAAAGAAAATAAATGAAGTTGCTCCAGGTCACTGACTTGAGAAATTTTGCAGGTTGCAGCACAGGGAATGGGAACACATGTGGAATTGAGGAGATTTAGGAATTGAGGAAATGGAGCTGATATTCTGGCCAGACCAAAGTAGCTAGAGTTTATAGGGTGTAGTACAACAGAGGAACCCTGGAGATCTGCATATGTCACTTAAGTTTCCAGCAGATACTGTTTTGAACACATATGTAAAGAAACTGCCCAAATGAAGGAAAGTACAAGTTACTAAAGATTGGACAGTAATGGTGTGTATATTCTCAGCAGCCAAAAGGAACATCTCATAACTCTGGATACACTGGGTAATCACAAGGGTATTGCCTTTTTAGTTGGGAAAATTTAGTTTTGGAATAAACACTGATACGGCTTATTATTTTATTCAAATCTAAGAAAAGATGTGAAAATATCAAATCACTTCCACATAACCTAAATGTGGACTTGAACAAATCTTAAGTACATTTATAGGAATAAAACACCCATCCCAAGAAAGCAAAATTCACAGTATGTAACATTGAAACAATGATTATTAGGCAACCTAAAAATGACAAAAATCCAACAGATGATGAGGAGACATCTTAGACAATAAAAATGGACCACAAACTCTGGAAAATGTTACAACTAGGAGGAAATTAAGTCAAAAGAGTTATAAATAATTGCCATCTATTTGAAAAGTTAAGTAGAGATATGGAGGCAATAAAAATTCAAATGGAATGCTAAGAAATTAAATTTTAAAATTATGTGAGTTGAAATTTATATAGATTGGCATTAATGATGGGAGAGACACTTTAGAAGAAATTAGTGAACTTGAAAATATAGCAATAGAAAATAAAATTTGGAAAGAGAAAAAAGAATTTCAAATATGAAAATAGATTAATAAGTTGAGAGAAATCTTCAACTGAAAGCCATTATGTTATTGCTGAATTGGAAAGAAAAGATTTGTTAAGGGGAGTAAACATATTTGAAGTTATAATGGCTAAAACCTTTCAAAGTTTTTAAAAAATGAAACCTCTCCAGAAACAAAAGAAGTTCAAAAATCCTCAAGCGAAATGTACATGAAGAAAACTTGCCAAGAAACATATAAAACATACTGACAATCAGTGATAAAGAGAAAATCATGAAAAGTGTCAAAGTGGATAAACTTTCCATACAGAGGAACAAGGATAAAAATGAGAGCAGATTTTTTACTGAGACAATGGATGAGAGAAAACAGTGAAGCAAAATTTTTAAATTACCAAAAGAAAAAATGTCAACATAGAAATAGAATTCATTTAAATTAACTTTAAAAAATAAAAATGAAATAAACGTTTATAGACATTGAAAATTAGAAAGAATTCATCACCAGAAGTCTCACATTCAAAAGTGTGAAAACAAGTCCTTTTAAGAATAAGGATATGAATTGAAAATATGGATCTACACAGAAGAATTAAGAGCATCAGAAAAGGTAAATATGTGGCTAAATACATGTGTATTTTTATTATTAATAATTGTGTGAGAAATAATTGACTGTTTAAACCAAAATAGTAACAATGTATTGTTAGTTTTATAATATATCTATAAAGTCAAATATATGACAAAATAGTCCAAAAGCCAAGAGTGGATGACTGGAATTATAGTACTGTAATATTCTTACTCTGATTGTAATGTGCTATAAAATCATATGAAGGTAGATTTACATGAGTTACACATGCAAACAACATACCTTAAAGCAAAAAGAAATATCAGAAAAACCGTTAACCAGATGTTAATGGAGAAGATAAAATATGCTTAATCAATCCAAATGAAAGTCAAAAAATTTACTAAAAATAAACAAGGCACAAATAGGTAAAAAAGAAAAAAAAAACAGTGATATAATTTAATTAAATTTAAACATGTCAGTTTTCATAATTAAGGTAAATCATAAAACAACAATAAAAAGGAAGAGAATCTGTCATTGAATTCAGATTGTCACTGTATATATACATAACAGATCTTATGGTCATGAAAGAAACAATGAGAAAAATTTAATTTTAAATTTTTAATTTTGTCTTTTATTTTCTTATTTTTGTTTGTTTATTTTTTGGCTGTGTTCATGGGGAGGTTTTGGATTGCAGAAGGGTCACAACTGTGGCAGGGGAGGATCACTGTTGTAAGGAGTTAGTGATGGGAGCTGTGCAGGGAGGGATGCATCTAGGGCATGCCTCTATGGCATTTGAATATGTCTGATTGGTCATGGGGTGTTGTCTTAGTGTGGAGATCCACACAATAACTGAAAAAATATTGTATTCTCATCCTAGGAAGTCCTGCCACAGCCCCTTGATAGTGATGGTTGTACTTATGAACCTTATTGTCGTAAAATTGAATCTTACCCTAGTATTTATATATTGCCTAAGAGTTACCTCTTGAAAATCTCCTTCTTGCTCAAATGTGGCCTCTCTCTAAGCCAAACTCAACACTTCCTTCCCTCAGGAGTGGGACATGATTCCACGGCATGAGACTTCCTGGCACCAAGGGATTATTACCAAGCACAAAGTAGCGATGCATTTGGAAAAAGACCTTGACCAAAAGGGGGAATATTGAATACAAAAGACTTTTCATGGCTAAGAGTTTTCAAAGTGAGTTGGGAGGTCATTCCAGAAGTTAAATTTTTTCAAGTTTCAGTAGGATTAAATTGACTGCCACAGTAAACAATATCTCAAGCAAGGGGACTTCTGAGGACTCTAGAGTCATTTAGACAGTATCAGCAGGGCAGACAATCTCAGGAATTCAGCACACTGTCAGTGAGACTTACCTTGGAATATATGCTCCCCAATGAAACAGAATTAGATTCATTTATAATTTCCCTACATATGGCTTTTCTGCCCCTTTTATTTGACCTATATTTAGCACTATACTCATTAAATATATGTCCCAGGGACTTAAATCTTCAGTCTGTTCATATGCAAGTTGTGCACTAAGTCTCAGCAGAGTTGAGTTCATTGGACTCACTCAGGAGAACTAATATGGATGATGATGGACAATGCCCATCCCAAAAACTTGAGAGTATCTACAATGGTAAGGCAATACAGAACAATCCATCTGCCCCATGGGATCTAAGCCTCCTCAATCAGAAACAGAGTGTGCATCACCATCCCCAAATCCTCAATATTGTGCAATGAAAATCATAAGGCAGAAATGCAAATATTGACTAAAACAGACTTATTATTATTCTTGCAATGGAAAAATTTGTAACATTTATATAAAGACAATTTTTACCAGAGTTTCTGAGGGGAAGGAGAGGGAGTAATTGGTGCAACATGGGGCATTTGGGAGACATTGGAATTGTCATGCATGACATAGCAATGACATACACAGATCATTATATATTCTGTCAAAACCCATTAAATTGTGTGGTGCAAAGTGTATACTATAATGTAAACTTTAGATGACACTTAGTAGCAATGCTTCAATATGTGTTCATCAATTATAACAAATGTACCACACTAATGAAAGATATTGTTATTGGGGAAAAATGGGGTGGGGGTATATGTGAATCCTCCATATTTTCGATGTGACATTTATGTAATCTAAAACCTCTTTCAATATAAAATTTAAAAAGGTTGAAAAAAAAAACCCTCAACTATATGTAGCCTTTAAAAATTATTTTAAACATTAAAAAAAGTTTGAAAATAAAGAAATAAACATATATAATGTTAACACAAATTTAAAGAATTCTGGAATGCTTAAAGAATTATAAGATAAAGTAGAATTGAGAGTAACACATTGACAGGGTTAATTCAGGCAGGCCACACGTTTGGAGCTCCAATAAAATTTCAATGAGTTTACCAATAGAAGCTGGATGGCTGAAGTAGTGACAGAAATTCTCCCTTCTGATGGCTGAGATCCTCACTTCTCCTTTTAATGTCTTCACCCTCTTGGATCAGACTTCCCTCATTGTTGAAGGTAATCACCTCAGTTGATTGTAGATTTAATCAGCTTTAAATGTGATCAAATTCCCGGATGATTAAAATCCAGAAAATATCCTCACAGTGACAATTATGCCAGTGCTTCCTTGAACAAATAACTGGACACCATATTCCAGCCATAGTGACACATGAATTTAACTGTCACATAGCTGTACTTTAAACTGTTTAATTATGGTAGTGTTTTTCCATTTCTCCTTTTAGTTCTTTTAATTTTGCTTTAAAGATTGTGATTTTTTCTTATTATGTCCATAAAATTGCTATGGAACTTATTTAAATGAATATTTAAAAACAATGTTTATAATGTGTCATGTTAAATTGACTATTTTTATTAAAGATTTGGTCTCCAAATTGGATTGCCCACAATCCAGTATCGATTGTTGTGTGAAGAATAAGATTTAGGAAACTTTTTTTAAATGTATTGTATTGTCCTTTTATAAAATAACATCACTTATATATCACTAGCTGCATGATGCTTTCCTTTTTTTAATGAAGCTTTAGATTACATAAATTTTACATAAAAAATGTAGGGGATTCCCATATGCCCCAACCCCTACCCCTTCCACACTTTCTCACATTAATAACATCTTTCTTTGGGTGGTAAATTTGTTACAAACATAATAATGTATAAATGTAGTTTTATATGAGGGAACATAGTGTTATTTTACTGAAAATGATATTTTTAATGTAAAAACATTTTCAGACTGCATACTAGTTTGCAGAGTAATCTATTTGATCATTTAACTATTCATCAGTACATTGTGAAAATAACAGTCTTAGAAATAATGGAAGTCAGAGAGGTGGTTGGATTAATAACAATCATTTACCCAATTTACATATCTAGAAACTGAAATTGTAAGATTTTAGGAAATATCTCTAAAAGATTAAATGTGTTTGGAAAATTTTCCAATATGGCAAGCCATTTTTTCATCTCCTGGAGAATCCTGTGAGTAATATTCAATGGTTATTATAGGGATATGGGCCATAATATATGAAGCACTTATAAGATAAACCAGTTAAATGCAAAATTTCATTATTTTATCTAGTAAATATATGAAAAGATATATCATAAGCAATATATGTGTTAAAAATATTTTCCTTGAAATATACAGTTTAATTCTGGTAAACAAGTAATATTAATCTTAAGCTTTCTCAAGATAGCAGTGATATTCATTTATGAATGCTAATATTTGCATTGAGTACAAATAATTTTTATTTAAAATTTATATTTTTGCATTAAGAAAAAAACAACAGGTAAGTTATAACTGATCTCTTATACTAACAGTAGGTTTCCCAGATTGTTCTTTGTACTCAGCTTTCAGAAGTCAATACAAGTTACCAAAGTTGAAAACGGGAAAGTTAATTTTGAATAAATTGTTAGGTTATATAACTAAAATGGGAATTGCTT
Source organism: Cabassous unicinctus (assembly GCA_029593785.1). Classification (NCBI taxonomy): domain Eukaryota; kingdom Metazoa; phylum Chordata; class Mammalia; order Cingulata; family Chlamyphoridae; genus Cabassous; species Cabassous unicinctus. Next base: position 22,514 of record JAQZBX010013926.1, on the reverse strand, counting down.
TTACCCTACATTTTTTTCTAAGTTTTCCCTCATCATTATCTTTACATCCTCCTTTACCTGCTTCTTTCTAAGACTATAGATAATAGTATTCAAGAAAGCAGGGGCTATAGAATAGAACAAATAGATGATCATGTCCTGAATTGTGGGTTAGTTGGCAGTTGGCTTCACATAGCAGCAGAGGCTGAGCTGACAAAGATGGCCACCACGAGGATGTGAGGGATAAAGTTGGAAAAGGACTTTATCACTTTCCTATGTTTGGGAAGTTAAGCACAGTAGAAATTATATGAATATAAAACATGGTGATGAATGCAAAGCAGCCACCATCAATCATCACTGTAGAGATAAATATTAAAATTTCATGTTTCAAGGTGTCAAAGTAGGAGAGTTTCAGTAAAGAGGGCATGTCACAGAAGATCAGATGGACGACATTGGATTGACAGAAGTTTAGCCAATATGTATTGCAAATGTGTAATCCAGAATAGGCCAGACCACTGACTACTGAGGCCAGAGTCATCTGGACACAGACCCAAGGATTCATGATCTAAGGGTAGTGAATGGGTTGTCAGGTGGCCACGTAATGGTCATGTGCCATGATGGTGAGGAACTGCAGCTCTACTGTAGAAAAAAAACAGAATGAAGATCTGAGATTGACATCCTACCATGGAGATCATCCAGTTGTCATGGAGGAAGAAAACACATGCTTTGAATATTTTAACTGAAATGTGGCCCATGTCCAAGAGAGACAGATTGCTAAGAAAGAAATAGAAGGAGTGTGAAGATCCCAGTGTAGGTTGTTTCTGTCAGAATGAGAAAATTCCCTGTCAGAGTTACCATGTATATCAGTAAGAATAGTATGGTGTGTAAGACTCCCAGCTCTCACATATCTGAAAATCTTTAAGCAGGTATTCAATCACTGTGGTAGATTTAGGCATCTTGGGAAAATTTGCCTTGGTCATAAAGAATAAGACAAATAATCCATAAAAATATGGAGAATCAACATCAGGAATAAATTAACCTACACACATTTATTGCTTCACATTAATCAATTTTATTCTCCCTAGTTTGTTTTAGATAGCAGTATATAACATAATGTTTCCTCACGTTCCTTTAGTCTTCCTGCTTATAAATGCAGCAAAAGCAGATTTCCAGCATACTAAAGAACTCTATTAGATGACACCCAGAGATTCCTATATACACAAATATATCACATGTGGACCTTTTGTACAGACCATCCATTCAATCTATATTTTCAAAGGGAGAGGTTATAAAGACACTGTATAAATGATGCCAAACACCTGTACTCTTCCTCAACTTGGGCATCTAAAACTGCAAACAAAACAGTTCCTTCCATCTGCCCCATAATATATAAGGTCTCTCTCAATCCAAAGAAATTAGAGGGGTCTTCATCTCAAATTCCTCAAGACTGAATAATGAAAAAATATAAGTGGAGGGGAGAGTAATTGTGGATCAATGTAGATTTATATAAATTGTATATTAAGTATACAATTCTAATGGGTTTCACATTTACCCTTTAAGTTACCTTTACTTAAGACCTTCATTTCTTCACAGTACACCAAACTATTCTCTCGTATTTTTCTTTCAACCTTCAGAAATCCATTTAGCAATTCTATTGGAAAGGTCTTTAGTTGATGAAGTTTCTTAGTTTCTGTTTATCAGAGAATAGTTATACTCTCCCACATTTTTTAATAACAGTTTTTCTGGTTACAGAATTTTTAACTGGCTGATTTTCTTTTTCAGTACCTTCAATATATCATATCACTGCCTTCTCTTATGAATATAGATGCAAAAATCCTCAACAAGATACATCATGGTCAAAAAGGTTTTATTCCATATATGCAAGGTTGCTTCAACATAAGAAAAGCAATTCATTTAATACACACCTTAACTAAGTTAAGGGAAAAATTCATATGATCATCTCAGCTGGAAAAAGACAAGGATGACCAATGTCACCACCATTATTCAACATTGTACTGGAAGATTTAGCCAAAGCAACTATGCAAGAAAAAGTAATAAACCATATCCAAATTAGAAAGGAAGTAAAGCATTCACTATTTGGAGATGATATGATCCTATATAAATATGAAATCCTGATAATCTACAGCAAAGCTACTAGAGTTAAATAAATCAATTCAGTAAGATGGTGTAAAATTTCAAAATACAAAAACCAGTAGTGTTTGTTTCTATATACTAGTAATAAACAGCATGAGGAGTAAACCAAAAAAATTCAATTTACAATAGCAAGTAAAGAATAAAATATCTAGGGATAAATTTAACCAAGGATATAAAGGGCATGATAGAATATGAAACATTGTTAAAAATAAAATAAAATCCAAATAAATGGAACAATATTCCATGTTAATGGATTGGAAGACTAAATATAATTAAGATATCAATTCTACCCTTAATGATTTAAAGTTCCAATGCAATCCCAAACAAAATTCCAACAGTCTACTTTGCAGAAATGAAAAAGACAATATATAATTTATTTGGAAGTATAAGTGGATCTAAACAGTCTAAATCATCTTGAAAAAGAATTATGTTAGAGGACTCACACCTCCTGACTTTAAAGCTTATTCTAAAGCTACAGTGTTTAAGTCAGCATAGTACTTGCACAGTGACAGATAAATAGACCAATGGAATCAAATTGAGAATTCAAAGATCAACCTGCATATCTATAGCCAATAGATTTTTGACAAGGCTACCAAGAACACTCAATTGGGAAAGAATAGTTTCTTCAACAAGTGGTACTTGGGAACTGGATATCCATATGCAAAAGAATGAAGGAAACCTATCTCACACCATGTACAGAAATTAACTGAAAGTGTATCAAAGATCTAAATATAAGAACAAATTCCTAGAAGATAATGTAAGAAAGTATCTTCACAATCTTATGATAGGCTATGCTTTGTTAGACTTTACACCCAAAGCACAAGTAACAAAGGAGAAATAGGTAAATGGAACCACATCAAAATTGAAAACTTTTGTGGATAAAAGAACCTTAGCATGAAAGTGAAAAGACATCTACTCAGAGGGAGAAAAAATTTTGAAACCTCATATGTGATAAAGTTTTAACATTCAGAATATATAAGGGAATTCTATAGCTCAACAACAAAAAGTCAAAGAACTCAATAAAAATGGGGAAATAAATAATATCTTCTTGTCATTGCTACAAAATATTACCATATTACTGTTAAATATCATCCATAAATTACATTAGTTGTAATTCTACCATGTATCACCATATTTTTAGAAATTTTTCAATTCTTAGGGACAGTAAGGCAGTAGAAGGTGGTATGGGAGATTTTCTTTTGGAGTAATGAAAATGTTCTAAAATTGGTTCAGGTGTTGATAGCACAACTCTGTGGTCAAAATGAGAGCCAGTGCATGTGCACTTTGAATGGATTGTACAAAGCATGGGATTGTATAACACGTGAGATCCAGTGATAGAAGATGGGCTGTGGTAAACAGGACAAATATGAGAATATTCTCTCATGAACAATAGCAAATATATAATACTAATACAGGGTGTTTATAATCAGGTATGTTGGGGGAAAATACACCAAATGTAAGATATGGGCTATAGTTAGTAATAATATTTTGACCATATTCTTTCATAGTTTGTATGAAATTTTTCACGAAAATGCAAAGTTTTGGGATTGGGGTGTTGTTTTGACACCCTGTATGATGAAATGCATGTTTGTTTTGCAAATTCACAACTTTTATTATACACTTTTTGTTTATGTATGTTCATGTATAAATGATATACTTCAATAAAATTTTATTTAAAAATGGGCAAAGACTTGAATAGACATTTCTCCATAGAACATAAAAAAATGGCTACAAAGCACAAAAAGAGATGCTCAATATCACTAGCTATTAGGGAAATGCAAATCAAAATCATAATGAGATATCATTTCACTCCCACTAGAATGGCTGTTATTAACAAATGGAAAATAACAAGTGCTGGAGAGGATGCAGAGAAACAGGAACACTGATGCATTGCTGGTTGCAATGTAAACTTGGGCAGCCTCTGTGGAAGATAGTTTGGCAGCTCCTCATAAATCTAAGTATAAAACTACCACATGACCCAGCAATCCCTCTTCTAGGTATATATACAAAAGAATTGAAAGATGGGACTCCAACAGATGTTTGAACACTGATGTTCATAGCATTGTTATGTACAATTGCATAAAGTTGAAAGCATTATGTGTACAACAACCAATGAATGCATAAACAAAATATGGTACATACATACAATGGAATATTATTCAATCGTAAAAAGGAATGAAGTCCTGATACTTCTGACAACATGGATAAACCTTGAAAACATTCTGAGTGAAATAGGCCAGGCACAAAAGAAGAAATATTGTATTATCTCACTGATATTAAATCATTAGGATAAGCAAACTTCTAGAGTTGGAATCTAGAATATAGTCTACAAGGGGGTGTGTTGGGGGTAGAGAACAGGGAGCTAATGCTTAATTTGTATGGAATTTTTGCTTGGGTTGATTGTAAAGTTGTGCAAATGGATGGTGGTTTTGGCAGCACAATATTGTCAATGAAATTAACGTTACTGAATTATACATGTGAATGTTGTTAAATGGGTAAATATTAGGTAGTATATTTCTTACTAGATAAAAATTAATAGCTAAAATCTAGGATTATATAACACAGTGAACCCTATTGTAAGTGAAGGACTTTATTTAGTAATGCAATTACAAAAAAGTTCTTTTATGAACTATAACAAATGAATGACTAATTTTTGTTTGTTTGTTTTAGAGTTTATTTTTTAAATATCAGTAACAAATGCTTTTCCCTTTTTGAGGAATTCCACATCTATTATCAGGGAATAAAGCCTTAAAAAGTAAGAGGATTTTGCCCCAAAATGTGCTTACATAATAGCACAAATGTCACATAAAGCATTCAGAACTGCTAGCATAGGCTTCATTTTTCTAAGGTCATTGTAAAGCACAACAAAAGATACCTTGATTATATTGGTCACCCCTGATCCAAACAACACTGCTGCACCCAAAGTTCTTAGTTATACACAGGCAGAGAAAAGATGAGCAGCCAGGAGTATTAAGGTGTTCTGTGGCAATGAAATTCTGCTCTGATGTTTAATGACATGTTCTCCTTTAAATTATCCCAGGAGCATTAAGCACTGCAGCTTTCGTGTATTTGTCTACCTACATTCTCCAGTCAGCTTAAGTTTCAGGCTACAGATTCTACTTTAGGAAACTAAAACTAAAAGAAGTATCTACCCTGTCAAAGTTGTTAATAATAAGGTGGTATATGGGAAAATATACTTAATATAAATTACAGACTATAGTTAATACTACAATTGTAATGTTTTTATATTGATTTTAACAAAGACATCATACTATTTCAAAATGCCAGCCATAGGGGGTTATACAGGAACACTGTATTTTACATGATATTTCTGTAAACATACAATTTCTATAACTAAATAAATTAGAATTATATTCAGAAAATTTAACTCCCCCAAATGAACATAAAATAAAAAATTTTGCAAATATATAAAAGCTGAAAGCATTCTTCACCACCTGACCCACACTACAAAAAAATGTTAAAGGAGTCCTTTATGGAGAAGCATGATGACATCATTGAAAATATTAATAACCACAAATGACTGAATGTCACTACAAATGAAAAACAGATGGATAAATATACAGGATTGTTTTTCTATCATTAAAAACTCTGCAAAACATAATTGACTGTTTGCACTGAAATAATAACTATGTGTTCTGAGGTTTATAGCATAATTATTAGTGAAATGGATAACAAATATATTACTATCTAAATTAATTTTGCTGCTATTATTTTAAATCATATTAATGTTTATACATTATTGGCTACATACTCATATATGTGGGTATAGTACCATTTTACTTCAAATGCTCTGTGATAAAATAATTACACACAGCAATGTTTGCATCAATAAATGATCATAGCAATACAACTTTTTAATAACAATCTTAGAATTATGAGTAGTGGTAGTGCTGCCTTTAATTAGTGTAATAGTGTTCCCAATTCACAGATCAAGAAATCAAATACAGCAATTTGAAATATTGTGCAAGTTTTAGATAAATTTAATCAATATGGCTAATTATTTTTTTGCCCAATAGAGATTACTATGCACAGCAGCCATTACTCTAAGGATTATGAGTCCTCATACATGAGAAACCTATAAGACAATCTACCAAAATCCATATTTCCATCACATTATTTTCTTAATATAGTGCAACAAAGTAATAGAAACTTTCTAATAAAAAAAGAAATAAATTTATCTTATTTTTATATTCTTGTCATAAGTACTTGAATACCTATTAATAAATAATCTTAGTCCCAAATTTTCTTAACATGTCATTGAAAAAATCTTTGTAAATAATGTTTTTGGATTGTTCAAAATATGCTTACTGAACATATATTCTTCCATTTTATGAAAAACAAGATGAAATATCATTACTCTGTCCTACAAAACACACTGTCTTCACATGTTTCAATGTTGTTAAGATAAAATTCATTATTTATATTATAAGCCTATTTTAAATTTATTAATAAATAAATTATCTGTTTTATAATTGCACAAATAGAGCAGGGCAATGTTAATATACAGGTTTCCTTTTCGAGGCTTCTCTAGATTTCAAAGAGATTATTGGAAAGAAATCCTTTTAATGAATTGGTTTTAACAGAGAGCTTTAAGCAGTGATATTTCAGACTTCAGCAAATATGTAAATTTGGAAGGAAAACCTCCAGATGAAACATGTTTATACTGATTCTATGCTGTCACATAATAGAACTATCCCTTAGGACCTATGTTAGGGCCCACAAAATTGACTATGATAATAAAGTTAATTTTGAAGTAATTTGCAAATCACCTCATCAACATGGGAATTTCTTAAAATAATTTTCCTATCACATTCCTGAATAAAGCTTTTTTCCTCATCATCCTCCTTATAGCCTCATTTATTTGCTTGTTTCTAATACTATAGATAACAGGATTCAATAAAGGAGGTACTATAGAATAGAATACAGAGAGGATCATGTCCTGAATTGTGGGTGAGTTAGAGGTTGGCTTCACATATGCAGCAACGCCTGAAGTAAGAAAGACGGTCACGAAGACTATATGAGGGATACAGGTGGAAAAGGCCTTTCCTCGCTCTGCCCTGGTTGGAAACTTGAGCACAATAGAAAATATGTGAATATAAGACATAGTGATGAAGACATAGCACCCTCCTTCAATGACAACTGAAGTGATAAAAATTAAAATTTCATTACTTAAGCTGTCAGAGCAGAAGAGCTTCAGTAGAGAGGGGATTTCACAGAAAAACTGATGGAACATGTTGGACTGACAGAACAAGAAGAATGTGTTGCCAGTGTGGAATCCTGCATAGACCACACCACTGAGTAGGGTGACCAGTGTCACCTGGGCACATTACCCAGTGTTCATGATCACAGGGTAGTGGAGGGCTCAGATGGCCACATAGCGGTCATGGGTTATCATGGTGAGGAACAGCAGCTCTATATAAGCAAACCAAAGCACAAGAAAGATCTGACCAACACATTCTGCCATGGAGATTGCTCTGTTTTCAAGCAGGAAAATGACACATCCTTAGGGTATTATAACAGAAATGTAGCACATGTCCAAAATGGACAGTTTCCTAAGGAAGAAGAACATGGGGATGTGAAGTTTCTTGTCAAGGATGGTTACTGCGACAATGAGAAAGTTGCCCATCAAGTTTGTTAAATACATCAGAAGGAATAGCATGGCATACAAGACTTTGTATTCCCACACTTCAGAGAATCTTGTGAGCAGGAATTCAGTCACCATGGTGGAGTTAGGCATTTATAAAAATGTGCTGTGGACATGGAGAAAGGCAGATAATCCCTAAACAACATAGAGAGTCAAGATGAGGAAAAAATTAATCTAAGTGAATTTATCAGCTGACATTTATCCAATATTTTTCCTCTGTAGACCATACTGGATAGTAGGTAGTAACATAGCATTGCCTTAATCTCCTTTAGTCAGGTTGTTTATGATTTCTTTCTCCCAGGATAGTAGTAGAAAGAAAATAAAATTTATAGTCAAAGATAGTAGATTATAGGTAACCAAGATCAGGGCGTTTGTAGAAGGAAGAGTTATTGCTTAATGAGTGTACATTTTCTATTTTAGGAGATGAAAAAATAGGGGTAATGGATGTTGGTGTTGGCAGCATATTTTGAGTGTAACTAGCATCAGTGAATTTTACACTTGAAACTGGTTAATTAACAGAATTTTGTGTTGTATATATGCTACTACAAAAATAAAAATAAAAAAAAAATCATTCTTTGAGAGCATGTAACCATGTTTGTTTAATTTTCATAGCATATTAGCATACACTAGCAGTACAATAGGTATCTTTGAGGATTAATGGAGTTAATATAGGTAATGTCCATATAAACTGACAAATTAGAAGTATTCTATATGTTTTAACACAATGTTATTAAGTGATGACCAAAAAGCATCTTGAAAAATATAGGAGGCTAATATATCAGAACCTTTCCAAACTTTACATGTGTTTGTAATCCATTACTTGCCCAAGAAGTGGAATATTTTTTCTGCATTTCTTCAACTATACTATAACTTTTGAAACTAATTTCATTTGAAATTTCTCCTTAGGAATTGTTATCTCTCATGATCTCATTGTTATTGGCTACATTTGTCTCAGCCTTGCATGTATTAAATATTCTTTAAATATTGACATTAGATTCTTCAATCTCTCTCTCTCTCGCTCTCTCTCTCTCAATATTTATTAGACTTTTGTGGCCTGCTTTTTTCCTTTCTTAGCTGAGATAGCATAATCAGCCACATGAATAATATGAACACGATCTATTACTTATTTAGAATTCCCTATGTAATTTAATTGCTATTATTCACATATAACATAATGTAATTTTCATTATAACCCTGAAATAAAGAAATAATATATACAGTTTAAAAGTGCAAAAACTTGGTCAGTTAAATCTCAAGAGATTTTACTAAATCAAGGAAATATAAAGGGAGTACAGGAATACAAAGCATTTGTCTGTGCAGCTATCCCTTGAGACTTGGCATATTTCCTTCACCAGAACTCCTGAGCCTACTAAGATTCACTGCTTCCCACCACATCAATCCCAGCCCTTCATGCAATCTGACCATTTATCTATCACAGCCTGTCAAGTACTATGGGAGCCATTAGAGCATGGTTTTTGGATTTTTAAGTAACAGAGATCCAGAGCTGAAACAAATGATTTCCTACATATTGAGTATTAAGTACTACACAAAAACTGTTAAAACCAATTTACCTATGACTCCATATTTCCATATTTCTTATACTTTCCTGAGAGTATGTGGGTGTTTTAACTCAGGATAATGTATTTTAAGCTGATTTCATACCATCTAGTACAATAAAATATCTATTTTCCCAGGCTCTTCAAAAATAAAAACAGTTTTATATCAATTTAAATTTCCTAAAGATATCTTATCATGATAAGATAAGTATTTCAATAAAAACAATTGTTATATATTTCACTCAATTTTCTCACTTATTGGCTGTTTTACAATGAATGGAACCATCCATTTCTAAGACTCTAGTCTTCATTCTCTCTCTTTTTGCACTGATGCCAATGTTTCCTATTAATTGCCGTTTTCTTTTTCATTGCTTTCCATATGCTCTTGAATTTACATAAATGCTTAGGCTTCCCTGTTCAAAATATTAATTCTGAAACTCTGATACAGTAGTTTTTTATTTTTCTGCTGATTTATTTCATTGGCCTTTTTCAATCACTGTTTTGTCCATCCATCTCAGATTTTTATGTGAAAATTAACAATCCTGCTCCTGACAGCATCTAAGCCTCTCATTCCAAAAACATTGGCATCAGAAGACCAATTAGCTGTTACTTCAATATTCAGCTTCCTGTATTTCCTCAGCTCCACAATAAGTTATAAGGATCTCCACCCCTGGTGCCACATCTCTGTTCTCCCTTGATTTACCTTTATAGGGGTTTAGTCACTCATTTCATTAAAGCTACATGGGGATGGGGTCCAAAGTTTTCTTTCTCAATAGTGAGGTCTAAATTGTATTTTTTATGACCTTCCAAAATTCTTTGTTTGGAATCTCTTCTTCAACCTCCTCTTCTGCCTCCTTTCTACTTTATCTTCCTAATTATACTGTTCTCATCTAATTTTCCACCACTGTATCCCAGTATTTTCCCTTTCTTTGAAAACTTCACTCTTGTTTTCTCCTTATCCTTTACACAGATTGCAATTTGGCATCTGTATTAATTCTGGCAAATCAATAAGATTTATTTCACATTATCTTTTAAAAATAATCTGTCCTTAATCATTTCATGATGCAATGTACAACTTTCTGACTTCTTGTAACATATCACTCACAGTATTCTTTTTTCAAAAAATCTCATAATACTTAAAATTGAGGGGTGGTGTTGGGGGTGTGGGC
>JAQZBX010013926.1:0-11894 GCA_029593785.1 Cabassous unicinctus | reverse complement strand
TATGACATTGTATGATCTCACTGAAATATTAAGAAATATTAAGAATGAGCAAATTCATAGAGGCAGAAAGTAGATTATAGTTTGGGAAGTGATGGAGAGTTATTGCTTAAAGGAGCAGAGTTTGAGGTGAAGATAAAGTTGGTGTACTGGATTTTGGTGATGGTAGCACAATATTGTGAATGTAATTAATATCACTGTATTGAACACATGAAAGTGGGTAAATTGTGACGTTTTGAGTTGTATATATGTTACTACAATATAGGTCATTTTATATCATCACATAACATGCAGAACTGTGTGGGAGAGAGTGTAGACCACAATGTGAACTATGATCTATGCTTTATGGCAAAGCCCCAGGATGCGTTTATCAATTGCAATGAATGTGCCACAGTAATGAAGGATGTTTACATGGAAAGGTATGGGAGGTGTGGGGAGTGGGGCATATGGGAATGCCTATATCATTTGTGTAATATTTATGTAATTTAATTATCTTAAAAAATTTTTTTAAAGTTTAAAAAATTAAAACGAATAAAACAAAAATAAATAAAAAAGAGAAAACAAAACAACTGGAAAAAGCCCCACAATGAGATACCATCTCACACCCACTAGAAACTGTGCTATTTGAAAAGCAAAAAGGAAATAACAAGTCCCAGAGAGGATGTGGAAAAATAGGAGCATTCATATATTGTTAGTGGGTATGTAAAATGTTGCAGCCATGGTGGAAATCAGTATGGTGATTCCTCAGAAATTTAAATAAAGAATTAGCATATGACCCAGCAATTCTACTTCTAGGTATATACATCAAAGAATTGAAATCAGGAACTCAAACAGACATTTGGACACTAATGTTTACCGCTGCATTGTTCTCAATTGCCAAATTTGGAAGCAACCTAAATGTCCATGATAGATGAATGGATAAATAATATGTGATAGATACTTAGAGTGGAATATTATTCTTCCATAAAAAGGAATGAAGTTCTGATGTGTGCTGAAACATGGATGAACCTTGAAGACATCAGATTGAATGAAATAAACTAGACAATACTTTCTGACCTCACTTACATGAAATAAGCAGAATAAAAATATTCATAAAATCAGAAACAAGACTACAGGTTACCAGAGCCAATTGGGGGAACAGAATGGAGAGTTACTGTCTAATTTGTATGGAGTTTCCATTTGGGGTGATGGAAAATTTTGACAATGGATGATGGGGATAGGGGTATAACTTAGCATATGTAAATAACACCATGGAATTGTATATTCAAAAAGGGGAAAAGGGGGAAATTTTAGGTTGTATATAAGTTACTATACACTCACCTATAGAACTGTATATCACAAACACTGTACTAAATTAAAAAGCGTAAATATAATAATATTGTTTCATGAATTATAACAAAAGTATCACACTAATGAAAAAATGTTAATCATCATAAACTTTGCATGAGAGGAAGCTATATGAGAACTCTGTACTTCCTATATATTGTTTCTGCAAACTTACAACTGCTCTATTTAAAAATAAAAATTAAAAACTAACTGATTATACTTGATTATTTCTTGGATTTCCATCAATTTATTATAAAATACATCAGTTCAGTCAAAGAGCTGTTGGACTAAGATCAACTTGGATATAATATAAGCCATCACAGATATCTGTAGAAAAAGTCTCCAAGATATATCTGCAATAACAACCACTGTATAACTTTAATATTATTAAAAATCTGATAATGAAGATCACTGAAAATATTACAAAAATCCTTAAAACACATTCTTTTGGGAGTAGCTACTGGAAAATGATTATATTTCTACTTACCTACTGTTTTCATTTATAGTATTTGAAATTTCTAGGTTAATTTTATTATCATAGTAATATATTTTAATATTTTGTGTTTTAAAAATACTTGGGAGTAATGATCTTACCTGAGAATGCAATGGATTTATGGTTTGTTTGATTTGTTAATTCAGGCAGCCATTAAATTCACCACAGTCAATCTTCATGAGTCTAGAAATAGGAATAATGACTCCTAGTATCTTTCACTGTAATATATGATAAGTAAATATTTTATGTGGAATAAGTATTTATTTAATAACCTTTTGAAGAAGAATAATATAAAATGTAATGTCCTCTGTGTTTTATAAAATATTATTTTTTCCCATCAACCTTGAACATATTTTAAAACTTGAATAAGCTGAGACAGATATTGTTTTCTGTTCATGTACATATTTAAGTATTGTCAGAAATATGTGAGAAACTAATGAATTTCTAGACACACTCAATTACTTGTGATTGTTGCCTTTCATAATGCCACTATAATTTGTGGAGATTTACCATGTTTATATAACTCCTTGAAGAAGAATTGCAAGCACCTCCAATAATAACCCTTAAAGCACAGTACATATTCTCCTGGACTTGTCTATTTTCCTAGATTATATCAAACGGTGTACATTACCAGATCTATTTGTAATTGCACCCTTGATTTCTCACTGAAAATGGAACATTCACCATGGCAATATATTTCACATTTTTTCCTACCTTATTCCCTTTTTCTTGTCACTAATGTAACAGTTTATAACATAGAGAAACTCTGCTAGATGTCAGAAGGCAAAGTGGGTCTGACTTTCAGACTGATCTCCTGCTTGCAAGACTAAATATTTTCTCACTTTACTCCTCTCTGGTAGAATTTATTTCAGGACACTCAATCGGTTCATTAAGTAGCTTTTGTTTTAGTTGTTGTTGTTGCTGTTTTTGGTCATCAATTTATTTACAGCATTATATGGCCACATTGGTTAAAACATGATTACTTCCTTATGTTATAAGTAGCTCCAAAGTTCTGAAGTCAGTTGCATTCTGAAGGTTGAGATTTTATAAAGGTTTGCTTGACTTTTTCTATAGGCTATATTTTCAAACTAATTAGACCACCACTACCAAGTTACAGAAATATGACAGACAGGCTTTAATACTTTGAACACAGAGTAGAAGACTTTAATTACTTCACAATTGCCAATTTTAGTTTTCTAGATTGAAATTCCATGTATCAGCATAGCCAAGTTAAAAATTCATGGATTTCAAGGGAAGATATGTTTTTGCCTTTACTCTGCAATTTTCTTGCTTTGTAATATAAGGAGTATTTGCACATTTTTGAAATATGGTCTCCTTATCTATAGAATTTGCAATAATGTCTACCTTATGACTCTTTTTAAGTATTAATATTTTTAATATAAAAATTTCAAACACATAGAAATGGAGATAGAATAATATCACATAAACCCTTGTACATAGCATATCAAAATTAACTAGTTTCAATATTTGGACATTTTGTTTTTATTTATTTTCATCCAGACTTCTTTTTTTAAATCAAATTATTCCTTTTAATTTCATGGTTGCCGAATTACTCTTTTTTTATATATATACTTTAAAAGATGCTTAGATTACATAAATGTTACACAAAAACACAGGGATTTCCATGTTCTCCACCTCCCACACCCCCCATAACATCCCACATAAACATCTTTCATTAGTGTGGCACATCACCTGCAATGGATATACACATCCTGGGGCTTTGTCACTAAGCATGGACCATAGTTCACATTGTAGACCCCCCTCTCTCCCACACAGTTCTGCATGTTATATACTGATGTAAAATGCCCTATATCTTTCACTCAGGATAATTCCCAAGTCCTGAAAAAGCCCCTGTATTACAACTGCTTTCCCCTTCCCTGCCCCAAAAGCATCCAGTGGCCACTGACTCCACCTCACTTTTGTAATTCTTCTATTGCTTGAATCACATTATGTCTACAACAGAATACCATTAATTCCACTCTAGTCCATAGCTCTTATCCCAATCCTGAGGAGTTTGGGATGGTGATGTCCACTCCACCTTCAAGTGAAGGGGGTCTTTTATCCCATGGATAAGATGGATGGGATTATCCTGCCTGCAGCTACAGTCTCTCTCCATTCCCTGGGATGGCCGTTGTCCATCATCGTCTCCTCACCAGGTGACTTGGGTGACTCCATTGAACTGTAGAGTAGGAGTTACAGCTCCACCGAGATTCCAGGCACAGCTGGCACATAGGCAGGCAAGAGGCTCCAGTCTCTGGAAATACACCTATGAACTCCAGCATCACATATAGGTTTGAATAGAAGGGACTGATGCACCATGTGCAGGGAGGACTTATTTGACTCCAACTCTGTCACTCTCAGGAGCACAGATTCCAAAGTAGAGCCCACTGATAAGGCATCAATCTCTGGAGCTATCCCCCATTATATAGGACCAGGGTGTCTCCAGAGCCCTCAGGAGCCCCTCTGTGTGGGGTGATATCCACTTTGGTGTTCTATGAGATTCTACAGTGGTGTGTGTTACCTCAGGGATGACCTCCTGACTCTCTTTGAAGTCTCTTAGCCACATGAACTCATTTGTCTTTACCTTTACCCCCTTTTATTCAAGGTCTTTTTCCAGTTGTATTGCCAGTTGGCACTTGGTATTAATCCCTCGTTGCCAGGGAGGCTCATCCCCGGGAGTCATGCCCCACACTGGGGGGAAGGTAATGCATTCATATGGTGAATTTGGCTAAGAGAGAGGCCACATTTGAGCAACAAGGAGGCTCTCAGGTTACAACCCTTAGACACCCCATAACAGTAGGCTAAGTTTCCATTACAAGAGCAAAGACTCATACGGCTAGTCATCAATAACAAGAACGCATCAGTGGACCCTCCCCGTTTGCCAGACACTGCCCCTGCACTTGGGGGACTGTTGCTGCTCCCTTGGAGAATGTGGCAGAGCTCTCCCGACTGGGAATTCAATATTCCCTCATTTATTGATTGATTGTCTACCCACTGTGACCGTGCCCCACCCCTTGATCATTTGAATAATTTTATATATCTTTCATGTATATTCAGGTGAACTTCATCCCATGAAACCCCCATCCAATACACCCCCACCAATGATCCTCTCCTGCCCCCTCTGTAACCCTTCTGTGATCCCACACAGCTTCCAGTCCAGTTTCTGCATATAATTCATCCAAAAATATTGAATTAATTATAAATACATGAAATATTAAATGGGTGGGTGGATGAAAAATAGATGAATACATATATTAATGACCAAAATATTTCTTGCAACTCTATTTACAAAATATTCTAAAAAGAGAAGGAACACAAAATGGTAGCCATGTTGAAAAAGGTAAATAAAAATTACAAATCACTGACAAAAAATTAGATATGTGATCCCTTCAGCACTTATATTATTTCCATCTTAAACCCATAGTCCTCTTGTTTATAAACAGGCAAAGAAATGGAAGGAAAGCCTAGAGCTCTGCCTTTGCTAAAGGGACTTTCTGTTAAAAGGAAAATGAGTTAATGTAAAATATCTGTACTGATTTGAATAGAAATTGTTAAAGTATCCCATTTATTTACCAATAGACTGGGAGCAGCAGGGGAATAACATGCACAGAAAAGTTTTCCTGGGATCAGTAGAATATTGCACGGGTGTTTTCATCATTCTAAATACAAAAGCCAATTACTTACTGCCTCTTCTGCAAAGACCTAAAGAACATATTACTGATCGGAAGAGTTGCAAGAACTATTTTGGTAATTAATATATGTATTTATTTATTTTTCATCCACTCACGCATTTACTATTTCATGTATTTATAAATTAATTAACTGGACTGGAAGCTGTGTGGGATGAATAAGTAACAAATGCCTGTATGCTCTGTCATAATATATTATGAGGAATTTCTAGAATTATTCTTGAAATAACAGTATTTAGAATACATTTTAATTTAATGTTGGACATGCACTTAATCATTTTTTGCCACCTGGCAAAGTAAAGATAATAGGTAGAGAGGTCTAATTATTAACCAAATATAAATATACTGACAAAGTAATTATTTCCAATTTTTAAGATAAAGCACAGCCCACTATAATTAAATTCATTTGCATAATTTAAATTAACATTTTACCACACTGAAACTATGGGTAGAGAGCAGAGCTGCTTCTATCCCTACCTCTTTGGCTTTCATTGGCTTCATCAGGTTCTGCTATTGTCTACTCACTCTGCACTTGCGTTAATAATTATCAATTCTGCTAAATCTGCTGGACTGAATTTTCAATACAATGAATATAAAAGAAGACATTGCTCTTAATGTGTGAGTACCTTCCTTGCTTGTATGTTCTATTCTAATTTAATTTACAATGTTTCTGTGAGCTGTGCTGGAGAGAAGGAGGGCTGATTCATGGAGAGGGGTGAAAAAGAGGAAAATAAATGAATAACGTTGAACAGAAAATTTAATAGTCTTTTCTTACTCAAATAGGCAATTCTGGATTCTGGCATGGGTCAGACCCTTTTTCAGCTGCAAGTAAGCAAGTACGGGTATATATCATTGAGATGTCTGATATTGTGGCAGGAGACATTCTGTTTTATAACAATGGCTTCTTTTCAGGTTTAGTTGAAAAAGTGCAGACACAATGACATTATAGAAAACCCCTGGGAATACAGCTCTTGTTTTCACTGATAGCCATTGCCCAGGGAAAATTTCAAAGATTTAATTGCTTCCATTTGGTGATGGAAGAGGTTCCAAGTAGAAATTATGATTACAAAATATCTGTATATCAAGAAATATTAAAATATTTCAACCTGTGAATTTCCTGTGGTTCCTGGAGAACAAGGAGCAGAGGAGAAGCCCAAATCCCCAATGTCTGTCAGATGCCTGGAAACCATGATTTCCCTATAAGGTATGGAGTGTTTTCACTCTCACTAGTGATGTCAAAAATCACAAGATTTGTTTATTGGGCAAAACAGCACTTTCATTTTCTTTGGCTATTTAATCAAATACAATAAAATGAGTTGGCTTAAACAATGGGAATTTATTAACTCATGGATTTGAAGCTAAAACAAAGTCCAAATTAAAGCATCTTCAAGGTGATGCTTTATTCCCAAAGACTGGCATTCTGGGGCTGACTACCTGACATCCTTGGACCTTGGATTTTCTGTCACTATGGCAATGGACATAGTGGACTCTTCAGGCTTCTCCATTCTCTTTTTGGTTCTGTTGAATTTCAGTTTCTGGTTTCCTGTGCTTTCTCTGTCTGAAATTCATTCTACTAATAAAGGATTCCAATAGTAGGATTTAGACCCATCCTGACTGAGATGGGCCACAGGTTAACTGAAGTAACCTCACAAATGATCTTAATTACAATGTGTTCATGCACACAGAAATGGATTAAGTTTAATAACATGTTTTCCTGGAGTTTATACAGCTCCAAACCACCACTCAGGACTTATGAAATTGCCCAATTGAATATGATTAACAAGCCTAGTATTAAAGGCCAGCACAGTGGACTCTGAACTCTGTGGTCACTGCAGTTAATTACCTGTGCCTCTGTTCTTTATCAATTAACAAGTAGGTGATGGTGCCCACCCTCAGGAGCCTCTTGAGACTATTACACATGGGAGGGACTAAAACATTTGGACTAGTGCCCGTCACATGGTGCATAGAAGGCAGTGCTATGTTATCACTGCTTCAGTTTTCACACTAAGGGTTTGAGTGTATCAGTCCGATCTTGTCAGGAAAACAGAAACCTTTAAATGGTCCTTAGAAGTTCTACTTATATTTCTGTTGCTGATTTCCAGTTTACACCTACTGTGCTCAGGCAACACTCTCATTTTGATATTAAATCTCTGAAATATGTTGATTTTTAGCCACTATACGGACTATTTTGACATATGGTCAAAATGCACTTGAAAAGAAATGTATATTATGTACCATCAATGCATTAATTTATATATGTATTAATTAGAAAATTTTAGAAAATTATGCTGTTCAGATGTTTTATACTTTTGCTGAAGTTTATCTCATGCTTTACATATGGACTGAATTGTATTTGAATCTCCAATTTTGAAGAGTTTGAAATTCTCCATTGTGTTATGTCATCTCACATAGTATATGTTTAGATGTCATGATAGCATGTGCATACAAGTTTGGAATGATTATGCCTCACTATTAAACATACTTTCACAAATTCCTGAATGCACGTATTTAGCCCGTCTGTATTTTTCATTCCTTCTTGTTTCTAGTGTGTCCACATGGGATGTTTCATACGGTCTGAAAATCTTCTGTTAACATTTCTTTTACCATAGGCTTATTGAATTGAATTTTATCTCTTTCTGTTTCCTGCATATAACTTTATTTTCCTCATTTTTCAATATTTCAGAAATATCCATTATTTTGACTTCTGACATTGAATAGTATGACTACTCAAACATCATATAAGAGAATCTTACATTATGTATTATTTTGTCACTTTTTATTTTTTGCTTATCATAAATTCATGTTCCTTTTCTTATAATGGTTTATTTTTTATCACATAGCTGGAATATTATTATTTTATTGGCATGATGTGAAATAGGAGTAAAATTTCCTTTCATACGGCATCATTTATTGAAAAGTTAGCCTTTCTTCCCTGCTCTGCACTTTCTCATTTGCCAATATCAATTTTAAATATGTTTCTGAAATCTCTGTTCTCTTCATTTGGTATATTTGTTTATCCTTAACCAAATAACATGCTATGGTAATTACTGAAGATTTACTACTTTTTAATTAATATGTATATATTTATAAACTATAAATTCTTCAAGTAGGTCTTTGGTTCCTCCAAGTTTACTAAAATCAGAAGGGTGCAATATTGTCATACTCGATCTATCATCACTCCATCACATTTTAAACAATAAAGTTTTTAAATGCTAAACTTATTATTCACTTCAGAATACTTTCAAAATTACCTCATTATATATATGTTCACAGGTGAATTATTTAAATTTTATTTACTTAATTTCCAAATACATGGAAAAGCTGCATTTATCTTTTGCTACTTAATTATAGGTAAGAGAAATACCCTATTTAAATAATACCTTAAGAGAAAATGATGTGCATTGGTTTATGGATCTTCATATCTTAAATATCAGAAAATGCTTAATAATCATATATATATATGTATCTTAGGTGAAGTACATTAATTATATATTTAACAACTATTACTGAGAGAAGTTTTGAAATTTTTTTTTGGTCTTGCCAGGAATTTCTAAATCGTATTAGTCTTTTTAGTGAAGCAATATTTTGGTTTGGCAATATTATTTGGCATTTTTTCCTTTAGATTAATTTCTGTTTCTTTCCTTTTACATATGTCTTTCCACATTCTTTGTTGATTTCTTATATTCCCTTTCTCATTTCTTTAGACGGATTCAAAAATTACCACCTTACCTTTGTTCCACAAATTTTCAAATGCACTATTTTCATTAAAATTCATTCATAAATATCTTTTAATTTCCATCATGATTCTTTCTTTGGCATATTTTTCATCTAGAGCTTTTAATGAAATGTCCAGTCTCTGATGTTAGTGCACTTGGGGGAGATAATGACCTACTTGAAGAAGAATACGTAGTTTATAAATATATACACATAAATTAAGAAGTAATAAATCTTCAGTAACCAAGACTGAATGTTACTTGGGTAAGGATAAACAAATATATCAAATGAAGAGAACAGAGATTTCAGAAACAGATTGATATTTGAAACTGGCAAATGTAGCACTGCATAGCAGCAGAAAAAGGATCTCTTATGAATAAATGATGCTGGATAAATGGAAATTTTGCTCCCATTTTACACCATGGAAACATAGTAATAATATTCCAGGTAGATTGAAAGCAATGTGTTGAAAACTTAAAAAAAAAATAAAATAAAAAATAAAAAAACTTGTAGAAGACCAGGGTGATATTTTATTGATTTCATGAAGGCAAAAGTTTCAGAAACAGAAAATAAACCACTAACCATAAGAAGAACATATTGATAATTGGGTTACAACAAATAAGATACTTTATCTCTAAAAAGACACCAAAAGTTAAAGGAAATGGCAAGTCACATAGTAAGAGAATATATTTGCAAAAAATAAATTGAACAAAGGGCTCCTTTCCAGAATACATATCCAACTTTTGCCAAACATTAAGAAAAAAATATACAATAGAGTAAATAATATGGGCAAGAAATTTGAACAAGCAATTCAAATCAAAGGAAAGAACCAAGATCAATACATATAAGTAAAGGTGTTTACCCTCTTTAGAAATCAGGAAATGCAAACGAAAACCTCGATGAAATACTCCTACACACAACACACACAAAATGCATGTATCCTATGTATGTATATATATATATATATATATATATATATATATAGTGCAACTGAAGTGATTGATAAGGCTAAGTGTTAGTGAGGATGAATTATTGGGGACTCTTGGTGGTGGTGTTCGGTTTATGCCACATTTGGAGAATAGTTTGTATTATCTACTTATGTTATATATATCAGTATGTCCCACAAACTAAAGAAACACATTATTTGTCCCTCCCCACACCCCATGCCCCAACAAAATTTACAAAGATGATACAGGAACAAGCTCAACACAGTAAAAATTGAATTTTGGTGAAAAAAAAAGCATGAAAGACATACAGTCCTCCCTGTCCACAGCAGTTATGGAATAGTACTGGGTCTATAAAATCGAGAAATCTTAGACTGGTTGATGTGAGACATTCTTTGTTTGGACCTTACTTCACCATTCCTGAAAGAACTGCCCTATTGATCAATCTTCTTAGGCACATCTGTAGTGGGTATTAGGATATATGCTTTCCTTGTGGACGGAACTGTATTCCATGACAGCATCTGCTTGTGGAAGTTTAAGGACTTAAGAGTTATTTCACAGTTCAAGCAATCAAAGTTGATTTAAACTTGGAATTTTGATTTCTTTGTCAATAACTGCTTTGCTACATCTTCATAAGTTTCCGGTTTATTTGATTCCAGAGAGGTGTGTATACAAGAAACGACATTCAAAGCTGGACTCTAGACATAGATCTCAAAACAGCCTTTTTTGATTCTTCACTTAAACAGTATGCCCCTCACTTTAATGTGGGATGCCCCAAGGCAACTAGAATTTAAGGGTAAGTAAACATAGTTTATCAGAACTGTTTACTGAGTCAGTTTATTAAAATTATAAATTTAACTGGCTTAATATTACAATATAAAAAATTAATTCTATATCTTAGAATTTTAGATTTTGGATTTTAAGCACAACTGGATTTCAAACATAAATGAATTAAATTTCTGAACTTTATACACATCTGATTGCAAAATAGCCTATTATTTTCTTGTAATATCTGTTGTGTGTTCTCTTCCTTTACAGATTCAAGCT
The DNA here is from genome assembly GCA_029593785.1 of Cabassous unicinctus. Lineage (NCBI taxonomy): Eukaryota > Metazoa > Chordata > Mammalia > Cingulata > Chlamyphoridae > Cabassous > Cabassous unicinctus. The sequence goes on along the minus strand of JAQZBX010013926.1, from coordinate 663 downwards.
CAGGAACACACAGACCACTTCTAAGTTGCGACATTCAAGGGATTTACAAAATGTTTCACTATGTAGACATCTGAGTTGTTATGCTTGTTTCCTCACTGACTACCACCTTGGCACTAAATCAATGGAATCTATTTTCATTTATAATTAGGGTAAGTTCACTTTACAGATCAATCCGTGCAATTAATGCCAGGTGCTATAAAAATGCTTACCATAAAAGCTTTAACTTACCTCATCATGGTGATTGTAAGGAAATGTAAACTGAAGAAAAAGAAATAGAAAATGAGAGATTATATTGATTTACAGAGTCCTTGTTTGATTTTACATTTATGGGAATCTTTATATTTTACTTCCTTAATTCCCAAAATATGGCAAGAGCCTAAACATATTTTAAATGCCATTTACCACCATTATAGCTTTCATATTATTTTTATTTAAAAATATTAATTTTATTGTTTTAAATACACAAAAATCATTATTATCTTTGAAAATATAATTATTATTGTCAACTCTTTATTTAATTTATTTAATTTACCAACATTTATGATCAAATTTCTTTACAATTAGGGTTTTTGTATTACCTTCACTTCATTTTTAAATAAACAATTTAACTTTTTAAATTAATTTAATTTCTGCTAAAATATATGCTTCCACATTTAATTTAGT